>JAWZYV010013512.1:0-181314 GCA_038373885.1 Cheiracanthium punctorium
TTGATCACCCCTTGTAGTTAGTAGGATGATACGCTTTAAAGAATAACTTCCCATAGAGCGCAATGTATTGGGACTATTTTGAGTGCTCCTGTAGAAAAAAATCTATAAATGCTACATAGATCTTTTACAATAGGGTACATGGTACTGCAGATAAGAATAGCATATATAAATTTCGTAGAAATCAATGCCTATTGACGCGAGTTATATCGAGGACGGACAGACAGAAATCTTAAACACTTTTCTACCTTGGAAAGTGTAAAAAAAAAAACTAGATCTTGCGGGGGGGAAAGACGAAAACTTTCAAGGTAAAGGCGCGGGGCCCGTATCATTTGCTACATCTACTATATTGTTAATCCGGCACTGCAGATTTGGGCGTAATAAGTATCAAATAAAAAGCAGATTTCAAAATGGATGATATCATTAAAAAGTTTGCCAACTTAAAAGCCCGAAAAATTGAATTCAATGTTTGAAAATATATCCAACTTAATTTTAGTGTAGGCAAGTATTAAAATGGAACATAAAACTTCTTTTTTTTTTGGCAGGGGGGGGGGGGGGGCACAGGCTGATTTTCGCAGCTCGGTGCCTAATATCGTTAAGACAGCCCTAGCTTTGAGAGTGGTAATGTGTGAATCATGCAACCAGTTTCTGTATTTCACTTATGAATGGCGTCCTTGGAGGCTGCAACTTGGAAGCCCTGATAATTTTTGCAGACTCACATTTTCTGACTTGGAACTATTCATTACATCTCTATCTTAGAGAATATCCATCCCTTGGAGTCTTCCCAAACAAGGTGTTGACTGATATGGCATCTTATGAGTTAACACATGATAAATCATACATTTAGAACTATGTACAATTTTTTATATTTCTTTAACAGACATGTTGTTCAATTTCCAATTAAGAATCTTACTTCTTCATAGAGAAGCTGCAAAACTTTAATCATCTTGAAAAGCAGAACAAATGATGACTTTTTCTGCCATATAATGTATATGTTATGCTTAAAATCGCTGTCATGATTATCATACTAAATCTGTCTAAAATTGCATTTATCTGTAGACTTTTGGGACTGGTTAGTTTTGAATGTTCTCTAATTTAAAAATTTTCATGAAATATATGGGGTTGTATTCCCTTTTTCAACCAATAAAGATTCATAACATATCTTCACTATAAGTTACATCATATTAAAGGAAAGCTATAGACAAAATTCGATTAATGTTTAGAATGGATTGTATATTACTCTGTAATTAGGATAATTATATATATGTATATTTATTTGTATATATTACCTTACTTTTATATGTTTTTACTGCTGAAAATTTCTGATTATTTTTTCTCTTTTTAGGGTATTTGTTCATGGCTCAGAGCTATTTTCCTAATAAAGTATGTGTACTTGCCTACTAATCTAACAATTTCTGATAAACATGAATTTATTGACAAATAACATTTGTGTTCAATTACAAAATAAAAATGTGAAAGTGAACTTAAACCTTCAATCCCTTTTGTTAAAAATTACTTTAAGCAATAAACCCCCAAATGTTTACAGCATACGTAAAAGTTACTTAAGGTTATTTATCATTATCTTCTATGAGGCTTTCTCAATCTGTCTTTGTGTTTCTCTAAAGCTATCATTATTCTGCTTTTAAACGTTGATTTTGCTCATAAACCGCATCTATCCTACTTCTAAACTTTTTTTTTCCTCCCTGTCATGACTTCATTTATCTTATTTCTAAATGTGCTCCCAAATAGAATGCTAAGTTAAATCACTGAAAGTATAAATAAGTAAAATGAATACATATACAGGCATTCATATATATGTTACAGTTAAAACCCGAAATCAGTCAAAACCCGAATTAACTAGGCAAAACGCGTTCTGACTGAGTGCGTTAGGGAAAACCCGAATTAACTAGGCAAAACGCGTTCTGACTGACAGCGCTAGGCAAAACCCGAATTAACTAGGGAAAACCCATTTTATTGGAGTAGCGGTAGCACCTTTTCGAGGGGCCCCTACAGCGGAAGAATATTTTCCAGTGCCCCCCCTAAAGCGATGGCCAGACCCACAGATTTTTTTCGGGTCTCGCAAAGAGCCAGTGTTAGCTTATTTTCGAGGGGGCCCCCTACAGTGATGGCCGGACCCCATTTTTTCCTATGTGAATTCAGGAATGTTAATGCTTTATCCACTAAAAATTGGATCTTGCTTCCCCTTCGAAACTATGCTATTGCTGGCCCTCTGCGAGACACAAAAAAAAACATCAGTGGGTCCGGCCATCACTTCAGGGGGGCCCTTGGAAAACATTCTAATGCTGGTCCTTTGCCCCAGACAGCACATATGCTTAAATCAAGCTTGAGATTTCTTTGAATTTGACGTATTAATACAAGCTTGACAGTTCAATTCATTTTAAGCTTGCAGCAAGCTTGGAGAAGTCATCTGAACTATCAAGCTTGAATACAACTTGATTACTGCTTGATTTGGAAAGCCACATCCACATAACAAATAGTTTAAAATCAGTCATAAATGTACTTGACCATAGAATTAAAAAAAAGATTCTATATTTCTAAATATTGAAATTCTTCAAAATAAAATACAATTATACTACGAAATTGATTTCAAAATCAGTCGTTTGTCTCGATTTCGGCCAGTATTGCCCAACATGAGTGTCGCGATATTGAAAATTTTAAAACGTGTGCTGCTTTTAAGTTTATATTATGCTTATTTCCATATTAGTAGAGTCTCTAAATCTTGCATAACATTATTTTAATTTTGATTCATCCCATGGAAAAATAAAAGAAACAAATCAACACATCGGCCACTGATCGATCTCGCTGGAAAACGGCGTGATAACCATAACAGTCACTTCAAACTTTAGTCATATCAGTGCAACTCACGTTGGCTGAGTGGTTAGGACGCTAGCTTCCCAACCCATAGATACCGAGTTTGATCCCAGTCGCGGACGCTTGATGGTAACAGATTAAAATAATTTGAAATTTCAGCGTAGAGGGGAAAATGCATAGAAAAATAAAATATCGCCGACGGGTGCCCGTGTATTTAGGAAAATTTTTTAAGCTTGAAATTAAGCTTGTTATGTCAAGCTTGATTCAAGCTTGCTATGTCAAGCTGGGCAAGTGTAAACTAGAACACTTGATTCAAGCTTGCATTAAGCTTACACGCTTGAAATTTTCAAGTTTATTGACTTGATAAATCAAGATTGCTGCAAGTTTGCTGTGCTGTCTGGGGCGAGACCCAAAAATACATCAGTGAGTCCGGCCACCGCTGTAGGGCCCCCCCCCCCCCTGGAAAATATGCTAATGCCGGTCCTTTACGAGACCCCAAAAAAAACATTACTGCGTCCGGCCATCGCTTTAGGGGCCCCCTCAAAATTGTGCTAAAGCTGGCCCTTCGCGAGACCCAAAAAATATCAGTGGGTCCGGCAATCGCTGTAGGGGGGGGGAGCCCTCTGGAAAATATACCTTCGCTACAAGGGCCCCTCTAAAACGTGCTACCGCTCGAATAAAACAAGTTTTCTCTAATTCGGGTTTTGTCTATCGCTGTCAGTCAGAACGAGTTTTACCTAGTTAATTCGGGTTTTGCCTAACGCTCTCAGTTAGAACACGTTTTCCCTAGTTAATTCGGGTTTTGACTGTAACATATATATATATATATATATATACACATACATACATACATATATATATATGTGTGTGTGCGTGTGTGTGTGTGTATGATATATATATAATGAGCTTAACTGCAGATTAAAATACAAATTTCAGAAATATTAAGTTTCAAATATGATTTATTTGGTCTTGGGTTTACATGGATACTGCAATGAAAGAGAGAGATTAAAGGAAAGCAGGATTTCTAGCAGAGAGCAATAAAAGGTCTCTCCTCCTCGTTGACCAAATTGCAAGTTTATGCATCGACATTTTTTCTTTCACATTGAGATACACTTGATCAACTCACATATGCTCTTGAAAGTCCCAAAAATTCATGTTAATAATCTGGCAAGATGTCATAAGGTCATGGAAAGAAGATACACAATTAACTTACAATTAACTCTTCTCCCAAAATGACTAACAATAATAATTTAAAATTCAATTTCAATAAAATAAATCATGTTAAAATAACATTGTTACAAATGTAAACATGTTATGATTGTTCTTTTAAAAAATCATGCAATATTTGAACAGCTTTAAAGAATCCAATTTTGCTAGACTAAAAAAAAAAAAACAGAAAAAGTAAAATATCTCTTCAGAACCTATACTATGCACAATTACAAATAGTGAACCTATGAGAATTACAAAATATTCAAGTAAATCTTAAACATATGGAATTTTGAAATATTTCCCCGAAAAAGTAATGTCCATTTTTGAAGGAGAATTTTGTGCTTAAGAATTTTTTCTAAAAGTTTCATTAGACATTTTATTTAAATGTAAGTGCATAGTGTATTTAATGAAGATGCATTATTAATTTTTCATTGTTTAACATCATTGGCTTGTATTTAAAGCTGTTCAAAAGTCCAGTGACAGCTATTTTTTTACATAAGGAGCAGCCTTAAGATTAAAATTTCTAGTGAAGTTATTTCTCAGCTTTGGAAACTATGCACAACCATATCATCAAAATAATATGTTAAAGTAAATCGAAAAGAAACTTCAAATAATTGTACAACAAATCATTCAAAATATAGCATTATTAATGTCATTTGATAACAATAGGATTTACCTTATTATAATGTACTATAAAGTAAATCAATGTTCATACATTAATATAGTAAATAGCTTGTTAATGAATATAATTAAATAAAAATTCTTAACAGGAGGTTTTCATCAACCGAGTTTCATATTGCTTTTTTAAATAATACTTAAGGAGTTCATTAACTGAAGCATCTAACAGCTGTAACTGACTTGTTCCTCCAAATCACTGTTCTGGATAATTTTATATTTTGCTTCTGCATCAATGAAAAGCTTATAATATTCTTTTATATATGTGTGTGTGTGTGTGTCGTTGACATATAAGGAAAAAACTAAAATTTCACAAATTTTAAATAATTGAGACATTTGTGTTGTGTGTGCAGAAATGAAATCACACCAAAAAATCACTGACCCCAGATCTTTGTCGGGATTGCCTAAGCTGAAAGAAAAAACCTGGTGTGGGTGTAACATGCATACACAAATAAAAAGACATAAATGCAAGTAACAACATTTTATTTTAAAAAATGTGCAATTGAATTATTCATTTGCCAATATCAAATATAATTTCTCAGTAAGCACTTCTTTAATTAGGATTGAAAACAGTAGCAATTTTTTAGATTACTAAGCACGTTTGGTAACAAGAGACACTACTGAACCAATGATCTTTAATATTTAAATACACAGAAAGAATAAAAATCATTCCAATAAAATTTGATTCTCTATTTGTACAAAATTATTAAAATTCATTCCTTAAGGTAATTTAATTGTTTTGGAATCATTGAACATATCAAATTGATTTTCAGCATTTTGGCAGAATCATTCCTTTTTACTCAAAATTAGCTTTTTCAAATAAACACTTACAAAAATATCACTCAAACCAATACATGTCTGCAACATCAAATTATTTCACATTATATCATTTTTAAATCAAATGTGGCTTAACCCTTTCAATACCAGAGCCCAATATTTGGACTACGCTCAAAATACCGAACCGCCCGAGGTTCGCCCGGAGACAGGAAATTTCATCCCCTTTCACCACAAGGGGTGTCACCGTTTCAGTAATCAATCTTAGAACTGGCTGGGGTGTGAGTAAAACATAATCCTCTTTCGCTTTCTATGTTATCCCTATTGAAAGGAAAAACGGGGAATAACTATTCCTCCTCTATCCTTATCTTCTAACCATTGTCCGGGAACAAAACATTAGCAAGTATTTAAAATAGGTGCAAGTGGAGAGCAACATGAATCATAATAGAAAATTTTTATCACATAGGTATTTCTGAAAAACATTTTTCAAGAGCAGGTGCTACTAGTATTATACCTAAAATAAATAAAGAGAAAGTGTGGGAAGGATGGTGCGCATTGTACACTGGAATATATGTAAGCTATTGATAACTCCAGAAATAAACATTCCTTTTGAAAGCTAGCCATAAAACAAGGTTATTACAATTTTGAGGATTTGATATATTTTTCAAGTACTATATTAAGCATGTATGTGCGTGTATATGTTTGATATATATACATAAACTCCTGAGACTCGAACATAGTAATATATATACATATGTATGTACTAACACTGTTTTTTTTAATAAATAAAGAAATAATTATGAGGTATAATGAATAAATAATTATAAGATAATAATTTGAATAAAAGTATGAGGGTTTTTTTATCAATAAAATTTTTCATTTTTCTGTAGCAACACGTCCATGAGAGTTGATACTGGGGTCGAAGGCACTGTAGTATAATTTAAATATTACTAAAACCATCAGAATATAAAAATGTTATTATCAAAATAGCACAAAAATCCACATAAAATTACTTTACTAAAAATTACATTTAACTTTTAGTAACTTTCTAACTGTCAAAGGAAGCTAAATTCCAGCTTTTCTCTCTCGTCATTTTGTAAACTAGCTAACTCTGGGCCTTGATCGATCAAGTTATAAAGATTGGCCTAAAAAAACTGGAAGTTGATATTATAAAACTTATAAAATATACCTGGAAGTGGATTTGAAATTCATCTACAGTTCACTTTAGCTTGCAACAAGGAAATTTAATAAAAGAACGAAACATTCATTTTAATGGATAGCAGGTTTCAAGAGAATATATGTATATAGAATAGATAGACAGATATATATGCATGAAAGTAACGTTGTTTTTTTAACACCAAAGAGTTGCAGTTCTTAAGATTTCATTTGCGGAAGATTAAAGTCACATTATATTCATTTTATAAAACATGTTTTCGGAAGGATGCCTTGGGCAGATGACATTTATAAAATTTATAAAATTCATGTAGTCGTGATTGAGCGCGTAGCGCTCTCAACTAGGAGATGGAAAGCGTCTGGTTCAAACCCCGGGCACGTTCGGCGACCAATCCGTTTGAAGTTATCCGTAATTTGCTCCGACATTCCGTGTAAATACGGGTTAGGACTCCTTAGAAAATCCTAACGGAGGGCACCCCCTACTTCTTGCTAGATCTCTTATGTAGATCATCTGCCGCATTCTCACAATTTAAATAAAATTCCGGAAGTGAAAAGTATAAATACTTATGGAATTATATTGTTTAAGAATTTGCCACACAAAAAATATTTAAAATAATTAGTTTCGGAAAAGATAGCAACCTTATTCTTTTACAAAGGACATCCATAGAACGCACTCATTTGTTTATACATATTTATTTATAAATAAAAAAGAAATATTATTAAAGCTGACCCATTAAAAACCTGCATTTCACCAATTGTTTTCCAATGTCATGTGGTATAATCATGATTCATTTTTTCGATCGTTAAGTGGAGTAAACACAAACAAGCTACGAACAATTTTAGATCTAAAGAAGTACATTCCAGTTGCAATTCATGAAAACTCCAGCAACACGTGAAAAGTGATTGAAAATCCAGATAAATGAATTTATGTCTGTAACCTTTGTTATTTTACTGTAAAATTATAAAATATGTATATAGGGATTTGGACTTATAAAATCTGTTGGCCCCGGACAGTTGTCCTACAGGTAATAAGATTTCTATGAATCACACTTTCAATGAGGAGTTTTGGTAGGTTTTCTCCAGATGTAACGTGACTATGCGTTAGAACCCCTTAGAAAGTCCTCCTGCAAGGCACTCTGCCCCCCCTCCCTTGGCAGATTACCCTAGTGTAGCGTTATTGTAATCACACACGACCACAACCACACTTTCATTGAAAAATAAAAACTTTAAAAAATTACCATTAGTGTTTTAAAACAGGTACGTTCTTTTTGATGAAAATTCAGTATGGAAATTACTACTCTTCAGAATTTTATGGTTCCCTTAATTTTCCATAAGGATCCTTCTGAATTAGTTACGATCAGGGACTTTGAGCGTTCCTGCAATAACATGTGCAAAAACTAGATAAATATTTATACCGTTTAATCTTTTGTTTCAATTCTGTATTTCAATTAATTTATTCAATGTTTCTAAAAATTAATATTTACTGATATTTAGTAATTTTTTAAATAATGATTTATGAATAAGTTTTGAGAGCTTGCTGCCAGATGGAGCTTATTTGTAATGAAAATTAAAAATTTTAAAATTATTCTTAATTTTTAAGGACACGAACTTCTATTATAGTTTCTTTTTAAAAAAAGTGTTTTATTAAAAGTTATCAGTTTCTCAGTAAATCTTATAAGTTATAAATTTTGCTGATTTATGGGTGGTCAATATCCGTTTCTTCCACCAACAGTTGGATTTAAGGATGCATCGTTAATTTGGGATATTTTACTTACGGAATTTTTTAAATCCGAGGACTTGCAAGTTCAAATCCCGACCACCAGTGATCAAAATCGTGTACATTCGGTGCACTTCCGTGTTAATTGTGTTGTTTCAATAGTCTTTCCGGCAATCTTAGCAGTTTTTGTAAGTTATTAATCGTTAGAAGTCCTTTGTTGTCAGACACACACACACACACACACATATATATATATATATATGCGTATGCATATGTATAATAAAATTATATGTGTGTGTGTATAAATATGTATATGCCTAGAACTGAGGCTGAAAACTGCAGAAAAAGCTTTAAAAATATCGGTTTTATTTAGAAACATTCTGTATATACACCTTTGAAGCTTAGATTACTATGCAAATCACACAAATTATTTTTCGTGGAAACAAATTCCTATCCCATTTCTTCTGAGTCGAAGCAAGATTTGCAAAGGCACATTCTGCAAATTTCACACTCCCATGTGCTTTGGATGCTATGACTGGAAGTGGTTTTTTTCTTCATTTGGCGGCATCGTACACAGGTTCTTTTTCTGCCCTCATTTTTTTTTCTTTTATGCGTATGCTCAGCGGCAGATAAGCACATCGACAGAGTACGTTTTCTTTGCAGAAATGATCCTTCGATGTCACTAATTATTTCCAATTTGAAGTCATAAGGGACTTTTTACGTTTCAAATTTGGACGTTCCGTACACATTTGATTTATGTATGCATTATTTATGGCAGTGTCGAAAAGGAAAGAAAATAAGTACATCCACCATTTACTAGATTTCCTAGAAACTATATAATATTTTCGGCGTTGATCTGCTAGGTCAAGGCTGCCCATGCATTTGTTGTAGTTGGCAAATGAGACTGGAAAATCCACATATGATGTGGTGGATCCATTTCTCCTTTTTCACTTTTACCATATCATTTCGAGCGTTTGAAGACAGCATAAATATGGTTTTTTTATCTCGCCATGCAGAGCAAAGGATGTTAGGAGAAGTTTTGTACTGCATAATTTTGCTTTCATTCGCTTTCTTGAGCTTTAGTGACTTCATTTCAGGAGGTAAATTTTTCCTGTTTGGCATTAACGTGCCACATGAATATATCCCTAATTTGTACAGGTCATGCGCCAGCTGGACTGACGTGAAGAAACGGTCAAAATAAATTTCATGCCTCTTTGTTTTGATAGGTGTCATTAAATGCATAACAACATCATATCCGAGACCTTTTCCACTTCTGTCAATATTATCACATTTACCAGCATATAAATCAAAATTCAGTACATATCCGTGATCTGCAGTACATAACATCCACATTTTTAAACCTCGTTTTGCTGGTTTTAGTGGCATGTATTGGATGATTCCTACTCTTCCTTTGTACTTAATCATTGCTTCGTCAATAGATAAATGCTTGGGAGTGCGAAAATGTTTCTGGAAATTTTCTTTTAAATTCGTTAGAAGAGGTTCCAGTTTTTGCGTGTAACTATAAGTGTCTTCCGTTCTTTTTGGCTCACTTTCTCGATCGGAGATATGAAAATAATGTTTTACTTTCACAAATCTATTCCGGCTCATCAATTTTTTTATCATCGAATTTCCTAGAATAGGATTCGACGACCAGTAATCTGAGACACGAGGCATATGAACAATACTCATTGCCAATAAAGCGCCAAAAAAACACCAAACTTCATTTACGTCCTTTATTGGTACCCAATCTGTATCTTCCGAATTGTTCGACTTTTTACAGAAATCTGCGTACTTGTTTGTGTTAATAAGGATCTTCTAAGGATCTAAGGATGATCTTTTCAACCATTTTGTCATCTAATAAAAGTCTGAGGTAATCCAGAGCAGATGATCCTGGAAGTAACGAATGGCACGGTCCGGCAGACTCACAAAATCTGTCGGTGTTAATAATGTGGTTATTAACCTCTGATATCCACTCAAATTCAACATCCTCGATCAGCGGATCATTTTCATCTAGTATATTTACATGTGGATCATCCACGCATTTTATTCCACTCTCATTCCATTCGTCCTGTTCATCATCGTCGTCTTCATCGAAATCTGCAAAATCTGTTTCATCAGTTTCCTCATTGAAAAAAATCGCGAGAGCTTCTTCAGTTGTCAATCCTTTGCGTCGCATCTTTAAATATTAAACATTATCTCGTACGAATGAAAATATACGTTTACATATGTAAAAGAAACGCTCGTAATGTAAAGTGAAGATCTCCCTTTGAACAGGTGAAATTCCCTAGAAATGGAAGCTCACACCTTACCGGGAGAATGATGGAATGGCTCCCGCCTCCCTAGCAAGAGAGGGGGGGGGGGTTGAAGAGCAGGTGTTCGTTAACATTCATTCGGGAGGTGACCCGGTTCCCACGATGGACGGGCAATGTGGGCGCTTTGGTTGTGAAAGGGTTAACATAAATTTAATTAATTATCTTAAATAAAAAAAGTTCCAAGCTCAATATTGTTGCTTTGGATTAGATAGGAGAGGCCTCTCGTAAAAAGAAAAATTGACTTTACATGACTGACAGTTGACAACAAAATCTTTGTCACAAATTTTCTTATAAACAAAAATTAAATTTGAATAAATGTAATACTTGCAAAACAAGGTTTTGATATTTTTGTTAAAAGGAAAAAAATTAAATTTAAAAAAGGGGGACAGAGCACTAAGAAAAAAAAAACATCATTAAGGGGGAAGGCATTATGCCTGACACCAAAATGGCGCACGTGAAGATACTTGATTAAGTGAGCAGTTTTCATGCACAGTTTAGCAATTCTGTACAAGGTGGGGATACATTATGAAATTTCAGACCATGAAACATCAGCCTCTCAGAAAAATATATAAATGTACTTATCCACATTTGTGAGCTTTTTTGTTGTTCTTTTCCATTTTGCTTCATAAAAATAAATAAATAAATAAAGCAATTGACTATAGTTTTTAATAAAATATTCATACATCTTGTGTTATCTAAGTTTTAATATCTTTTTTTTTTTTGTTCAACAGGGATGACCAGATTTTAAAGCGAAATGGTCCTGATGCTATCCAGTACTTATCCTTTCAAAGACATATTATAGTATTTTTAGCAATAATAAGCTTAATATGTTTGACGGTAGTTCTTCCTGTAAATTATCAAGGAGATTTAGGTGAGATTATGACTGAAATTTTTTTTAAAACAGCTTACTTAGATATGAATATACAGTGGAACCCTGATTTAACACTACCTGCATTTAACGTTTTGCCACCTATAATGTCTTTTTCTATTGGTTCAGAGTATTTTCATATGTTGTTAATGTTAAAAAAGCCGATTAATAATGTTACATTTCCTGCATTTAACAGGTTTTTAAATTTTTTTTAATCAGATAGCTCATATGATGATCGAGATGGCGATGAACATATAATTGCTTCAGCGATTAAAGCAATCTAAGCTGTAAAAGTGTTCTTTTAAAGTATTGAAGGTCAAAAGAAAAATTTTGAAATAGCTCATATGCATTGAAAATGAAATTTGATGTGCAAATAGTAGAAAATTTTTTTTGAAAACTAATGCCTAAATAAGTAACTGAGATTTAATGATTAAAAAAGTAAAGGAATAAATAAAAGGTATGTAACCTAGCTTATCCTTTAATTCACTTTCTGCACTTTATTTGTCTTGAACCCTGGTTTTGTGTTTTTCTTGCATATAAGGTTATTTCTTTACGGTCCCTTGAATGATGTTAAATTGGGTTTTCACTGCACTTGTTTATAGTAGAATTTTTTTTTAAATTGAATATTGAAAAACTTGTATAACATCCCTAAAATATTTTAAACCTGAGCAACAACTTTTGTTCTTACTGACATACCGGCAAAAAAGGTTTTTACTTCAGTAATGTTTTAATTACTCTATAAAAAGATTTTGCCTTATGGACCATCTATATGTTAACACATGACTCAAGTTTTGAAGGTCAATTGTAATTATATATATATATTTTAAATCTAAATTCAAGTATCAAAAAAAGTCAAAATATATATATTTAAAATTCTCAACAAATAGTTACAATCCCCAGTTGATAACTCATTAAATTTATACTGTAACTCACTAACATTTCATAAATGGTGTAAACAAGTCTGAAGAAATCAGTTGAGCTAGTAGAAGATAACGGTTTGTATTAGAAAAATCAATGTTCACTGAAAAGTAAATATGTAGTTACCCCTTCAAAAATAAATAAATTAATTAATTAAATAGAATGATGAAAACTTTATACCACAGCTTGCTTTTGTAACAATTAGAATCATGATATTGCTTAGGTTTGGATACATATGTATACATATACAGGGTTTCGAAAAACATTGACCTTCACTTTTATTCTTGAAATATAAATCATAACATGTTCAATAAATTACAAAGTTATATAAAAGAAAAGGCACATAATTTTATGGTATCAATTAAAATTTTATATAGTCACTGTACAAAAATTTCCTAATAAGTAAAATGTACCCTATACACTAATTAAATGATGGTTAAAATTTCAGACTTTCATCATAAAAATGCTCAGATATATAAAAGTAAATGTATGCTGACTTAAACCAGTTTTCAATGGCTCTCGAAGAGAAAAAAAATCAAAGATTGTTTCATGGGCTATATGCTTGGGTGCATCAAAATCTACATATTTTTTAAAAATTTCATGAAAATTATCTGTCCCTATATAATTTTTGTTCCAAATGCTAAAAAACTGATATTGATAAAGTTTAGTAAAAATTTAATTATATTTATGGGGTTCACCGGACCCAGGAATGTACAATAAAAACAGAAATTCTTAAAAACAAAGCATCATAAGTTTAAAAAAATTAAGTGAGCATTTTAAAGAAATAATGCAATTAAGATTGTTTTGTGATATAACAAAAGATTATGTATAATATACTATTAATTTTCTAATTTCAATTTAATATGTACAAGTACACTCAATTTAAGAATCGATCAATTTCGGCCGTTTCATAGATTTTGTTGTTTTTGTTGATCATGTTCAAAAATTTACAGAACATGTTAGTAGTGATCTTCATGTTTTTCTGATTCTATAAAATCAGTATTTAGCTTGGCCCCTCATTCTGCACAGTCATTGACAACATTCAATGCTTGCAATTTTGCAAATGATGAAGTGTAGGATGCAGACGTTGATCATTCTAAAACATCTTCTACTAATAAGCTTGAGTCTAATTCAAGCAGATAAAATTAAAACCAAGAATCTGATCCAACTAAATCAGAAAGAGTTATATTTTCAGTGAGGTTTTTTGAAAATTTGGGTTTTCCAAAATCCATGCTATATCTGCCTTGTAATTTAAATGCAGTATCGGTGGAATATGATTCTTTAGCTGCAATTGCATTATCAATGGCTTTTCATTCTTCTGGTGGAACTTTGTCACTCCAAAGGGCAAGTGGTACCATCTCTTCTGTAAGATACCAGTAATGTTTCTCAAAAGCTCTGATTGTACTCTCAGATGAGATGGACAACATTGTACACTATAAGGGAATGAAGCACTTGTTATGTCATTGCAAGGGGCATTTATGGCAGTATCACAAGTTACCCACCAGGAGCTGTAAATGAGAGTAACAAAGTTAGCTAAGTCGTGCAGTTTAGCAACTTCTTGTTTGGTAGTTATTGTGCCAGTAGGTAGTTGCTGTTCAAGATGCGTATAATAGTTTCGTTGTCCAACATGCTTTGTGCAATGATCCTGGTCGATTCAGTTTTACTTCCTGCATACTATTAGGGAAGTCTAGATATAACAGGCTAAGCTTTGTGAACTCTGCTATATTTCCCAGAATTGATGGCACATTTTGCTGTTTGTATTGCATTGGCTCTAAGATCACTGACTATTCTTTTAGCTTGTACATTCATTGATTTTGAGTCTATGGTTTCAATTCACAATGATCAAAATTGTCTCAAAACCATTTAAACAAGGTTATGTTTGATGACTTTGTAGCTTCAGTCTTTAGATCATCAAAAACATGAGACAAAATGACTTCTCCAATATGAGGACGGCATGCTGACCAAAGAAGTGCACATCCCAATTTCTTTTGTACACTGACGTAGGCAGCAGTAACATGGCTTGTGTTGGAAGAAATTGTGTTGAATGTCATGTTCACAATTGTTTGTGTGCACTGCCGTGGGATGAGCTGCTCCTATATTAATTGTGCAATGACTGAGCCACGTTTATGATCAGTTCCTTGGAGATATGCTAGCGCACCAAGAATCTTTTGCTGGTGAACATTTCCAGTGACAATGATGAGATGTTCTTCTGTTTTGTACCATATGATACAATTGTCGCCAAACGATCACTTTGCATTGACTGAAGGAATGCAAGGTCTTCTTTGTTCTTTATTTATCTTTCTACATTCACAGGCCATAAAGGAAATGTTGAGGCTAATTTACCTTCCACGTGCTTGTCTAGTATTTGGTGCAGATTTTCGATTAAGGGGTATCACTCTTAATTTTACTTTATCATGAAAAAAGTTTTATAAATTTTTGCAAGCTTTTCATTCACTGATCATCAGGATATTTGCTTTTTCCTGAAATAGCTTTACTAGTGAAAGGACTAGTTTTTGAGGCTCCCATTTAGTTCTATTTTCATGGAGACCTACTTTAATATGATCCATCATACACCTCAAAACTTGCAAATTAGTTCGGAGTTTGGAGTCATTTATTTTTGAATCATCAAAAATTTATCTTGCTATTGAGATCAAGCATTTTTTATGACAGTCTGATTTATTTTGTGTAATCCAAACAAAATATCTGTTTTAAAGCCATTGTAGTGTATCCAAATCAAAACCAAAAGTAAAAATAAACTACATCAATAGAAAAAGCAGTTCAAAATTAAAAAGTCAAATTAAAATAAATAGGAAATGCACTTATTGTAAACAAAGTTGTAATCACATACAGTTTTGCCACATGTTGAAACAAACAGGAAATGCATTGCATTCTAAACAAAGTGTTATTGTTGCCATAAAGTAGTTTATTAACATTAAATAATTTTATGGTCCATATTTTATTTTATTATAATTATTATTCCTAGATTATTATAAAATAATTTATAAAGCAATTTTCAATAAATTATATAAGCAAATAATGAAAAATATTGAATTTAGTAATTTTATGCACATAATCTGAAAATTCAAACTTGTTGTGGACCTCCTAAAATTGTTTGGAAAACAAAAAGATTTGATATGACAACTTTTTATAGGTAATGGAACATTTTCAGGCTGGGGACAAAGTGATTTATTTCTAGAGGGGATTTTGATGCATCCCCCTCTACACAAATTACAAAAGAAAACAATGATTACATAAGCACATAATACTTTTGCCATTACTGGTATTTTACGACCTCTCTCCAGAAACATATCTCTGAGTCTTTTTATCATGAAAGTCTGAAATTTATATGCCACAAATCGATGTATGAGGCAAATTTTTCTAATTGGGAATTTTTTGTACATGGGCTGTGTACAAATTAAAATTTTGTATTTGTAATTTAATCACCTGAAAATATTAATCAACACCATGAAATTCTGTACCTTTCCTAAAGTAACTTTGTAATTTATTGTATATGTCTATGATCAATATTTAAGAAATTAAAGCCTAGTATTTTAGGGACACTCTGTATACTATAACAACTATTACCGATTAACATAGATAACAATACTATAATGTAAATGAGAGCTAACTTTGATTTGTCACAGTTTTGCAAAAATTGGCACAAAATTTTTCCAAAACAATCTTTTTTTAGAAAATAGGTGCATTATGATTGATTTGGCACAATTTTGAGCAATTGAAGTAGCTTTCTGATCCTTGGTGATTTGTGTACAGCCCCTGAAATGTGAAAAATTGCTTCAAATGATTGCACTTCAGGGCTTGTACCAAATTACCAAGGATGTGTTAGGTGCTCTAATTGTTCAAAATTGTGGTACATTGATGATAATGCACCAATTTTTAATTTTTTCATCTGCTGAAAATGCTTGTGAATCTCCCGTATTTAAACAAAAATCATCTCACATTCTTAGCATCCTAATTTCAATCTTTTTTCATCGATCTTAAAAATGAATTTGTTTTCTTTTACATACCTTTAAATCTACAGTACCTTAAAAGTAATAACTGACCCCCCACTTAAAATTTAATAATCTTATTTAAGTTGATAATATTTTTTCTCTTACTGAATTTTTTACAAGCCACTGACGGCAGTTATTATAGTTTAGTAAATATTAGTCTTTTGATTTTAAATAGATGTTTTCTATAACAGGGTATAAAATATCTGAATTGTATTATATACAGGGTGTCCAGTGCTAACGCTGTCCAATGGCTATTTCCTACCGTTAGTCAGAGACACATAGTTCCAATTGCAAAGATGCTTTAAATTGTATAATCTATTATATGAGAAACAATCAAAGTCAATAAATCAATTTCTATAAAAATTAAGAAATTTAAATTTTTATACGGTCCCCCGGTCCTATCGGTTATATTTAGAAAGATTTTCTTTATGCAATTTCATGCACAATAAAAAAAAATTCGTCCTTCTACGACCAAAATTCACCGAGTTACAGCTGCTTAAAGTTAGAGCACTTTTCGAGCTGTGAAATAGGGGTTGTATACAAAATGAATTTGAGAAAAATTAATGTACATGGTTTGAGCTTTGTAATATTTATTAGCAATTTCATTAACTATTTTATGAATATAGATTGCAATAAAGAAGATTAACGTTTAACAATGTGTATCCAATAAAGTAACATAAAAATATAGCTTATGCTGAAAGTAGAATTTTTTAAACAGGTTTTTTAAATGAACTGGCATTAAATAACTTCCTTCGACTGCAATCTGAATATGCACTCGTACAGAAAACTCTTCCTGTACTTTTCGTAGCACACTCTTATGTTACACATCTTCATGCTACCTTTGGCACGTGCTACCTATCTTCTGCTTGTTTCCTGGGTTCGTCGTTCTAAAGTCCAGTTGGTGTAGAAAGTTCTAGTAAAAAGTCACTTGTCAGGATGGAACACAAACTTTACTGCTTCTAGAACTTAGTTGAACAATCAGCTGTACAAAATTCACAAGCACACTTAATCAGTAATGTGCTATTAACAGTCCGCTTAGATCAGAAGCTCTCACAAAGGCTGTAATTCTCACACAAAATAAAACACTTCCACAGGTAAAATTCAGTGGAAATATACGAGGGATAACACTAATAATCCCTCAAGACTCAACAGTGAAGAATTTACACACAGCACTTTAAAAACAGCTTCGAAAAGAAGCGCGAAACACCGCTTCTATCAAGCGTACTCACACTGAGAGAGCTCTTCACACACTGGGCGTTCAACTCGCACTGAACTGGGGCTTCCGAAGCGCTTCAATTTATAGCCGACGCAGAAGGTACAAGAAGCTTCCAGAAAAGTCTATTTCTCGAGGATTCCACATAAAGCGGTAATTTTGATTACGTCATAGAAGAGAAATGATAGGTTATTATGCGTTTTTAATGCAGCAAAAGCAACTTTACAGGCCCCATAGGGAAAATCGCGCCAAATGACCAAAATGTCGCCAAGCTTGGCGACTTTTGGCGAAATATCGCCAAATTTGGCGCCAAAAATAAGTCCCCAAAAGTGAAGAGATCGAAGCCCTAGGACCAATATTTCTCGAGATTTCTAGAAACCCCATATATTTGAATGGGAAACCGAAACCTCCGTATCTCCGGTTCTAGTTGACGGATTTTGATGCAACAAAAAGCAAAATTTATCTATTTGAAGCGTAGAATACGAATTTTGAACTATTTTAAGCCCCAGAACAGCG
The DNA here is from genome assembly GCA_038373885.1 of Cheiracanthium punctorium. Taxonomy (NCBI): domain Eukaryota; kingdom Metazoa; phylum Arthropoda; class Arachnida; order Araneae; family Cheiracanthiidae; genus Cheiracanthium; species Cheiracanthium punctorium. Next base: position 18,215 of record JAWZYV010013512.1, read on the forward strand.
GGTTGCCCCGAAAATTCGTAACACTATATACGATTTAGTAAGTCTGACCTCAGATAGATTTTAATAGAGCTTGACTATAACCCTCTGCTTGCAGGGCCCGATTATGACCAACAGGGGCCCCCGGGCATTGATAGATTTGGGGCCCCTGATCTATGAAATTTGTTTCATTTTTTATAAAATTTTGATGTAAAAAAGAATATTTCAGAACAACATTTGAAATTGGGGGGCCCTGGGCAAAGTCCCGATTTGCCCATGCGATAATAAGGCCCTGTCTGCTTGAAGATCAGTACTCTAAAATTAGTTTTGCTTCTTTTTCCGCATTACGCCAGAAAATGAAATTAAAACCTATAATTTAAAATTTCAGTATTTATATGGTCCCTTAACGGTTTACCATAACGGGACATTTTTAAACGTGGAAAAGTGACTTAAGTCACAATGTTTGCTGCTTCGTAAATCGATGAATTTTGGTCGTAGAAGGACGAATTTTTTTTTTATTGTGCATGAAATTGCATAAAGAAAATCTTTCTAAATATAACCGATAGGACCGGGGGACCGTATAAAAATTTAAATTTCTTAATTTTTATAGAAATTGATTTATTGACTTTGATTGTTTCTCATATAATAGATTATACAATTTAAAGCATCTTTGCAATTGGAACTATGTGTCTCTGACTAACGGTTTAGGAAATAGCCATTGGACAGCGTTAGCACTGGACACCCTGTATAATACTTTTTTTTTTTATAAACTTCTGATCCCTCCTCTTTTCCAAAAAAACCCCCAAACTTTTTTGTCTTGTAGAAATAATACGGTGAAACCTCTGAATAATGGCCATCCATGGGACCATCCAAAAGTGACAGTCCTTCGGAAGTAGTTTTTGTTTAGAGATTTAATATTCAAAATAAACAAAGTTCATAATATGCACACAAATATGCTATTTTAGCTTCTAAATCTCATTTATTTTAATTAACATTTAAAAAATTGGTTATGCGCAATTGCTTTGTTTTTTTTTAGACAAATACCTTTTTATAAAGAAATAAAATAATATTTGTTGTTTTTTCATTCAACTGATAATCATTTTTGATTGAAACAAAGTTTTGCATTTCCTGAAAATTTGCAAGAGCATCTGAATATGTTTGATATTGGCAGGCTGCAACTAGCACTCAAAAGAAGAAGTTTAGAAAATTTTTATCATGATTTGTTTAAATATGAGTTTCTATGTAGGCATAGTGCATACATGTGCAAGTAGATTTCGATGAATCGCTCTTAGCAATTACATCCTCCATAAGTAAAATGGTTCTTGCTGATTTTACTATAAAAATTGTAATGAGCAAACAAATTGAAATTTAAACACACCTCTGAGCCATTTTAGGATAAAATATTCAAAATTGGAGCATTATTTTATATTTAAGGAATAAAAGCCTAGATAACACAGGCACGTGTTTTTGGGACACCCTGTATGCAATTACAGCTAATGCTAATTCATAGAGATAACAATTGTATTTTGCAAATGAAAAGTAACTCATTCATTGGCAATAGTAGTTTTTTTTTTTTTTTTTTTTTTTTTTTTTTTTAAGCTTTAACATTTTAAGATTGATAGATATGACAGTTTTACCAAAAAATGAAAATAAAAGCAGTGCACCTGTCTGAATAGATTAAGAAATGCTTTACCATTATATTAATTGCATGAAAGTTTTAGCATGTGACATATTTTCATAAAGTTGTACAAAAACAGAAGTAACGGTATTAAAAGAAAAAAAATAAAGGTCTCTTTAATCGGTGATTATAGTGAGAAAAAAAATGAATGTGAATAAGTTTGTTGAAAAAAAATTCTATGAAAAATAATTCAAACACACACACATACAAGAACAGAATTTTTATTTCAATCCAACATTACATATCATTTAAAAACACTCAATGGTTTTTAACATAACATTAAACACCACTTTAGTCTCATTTAATTCCTTTTCTTTAGGGGGGGGGTCTGTAATTGAATCAGGAAGGCAAGAGATTGCTTATGGAGTTAAAACAAGGAAAAGGTTTAGGGCTGTTTTTATTTTTTGCATTACTTATGGTATATGAATTCTAAAAATCATATAAAATTAATGTTTTGCTGTGAAGGATTATAATTTTGTTTCTTTTTGATGGTCAGAAATCTGTATAAAGATTCTTTTGGTTGAAAAGCAATATAGCAGGGTTGACTACCACTCCACATTTCACAGAGTTTCTCCATAAAATCGGTAAAACCCCGTGACTCTGCAAAGAAAGTGTTTGGGCTCGATTTCTGTCCCAAACCCAAAACAAGCACTTTCGTGCTCTGCGGAAAATTTTTCCTGTCTTTCATTCAATCAATTACAACTTTGGGAAAAATATTATTATAAATAATTATTTTGAACTGACGGTTGATATTTTTTTCATGTAAGTAGTTTAATCTTTTAATTTTATAATTTTGGATTAATTAAAATGCTTTTATAAAAATAAATATAATATGTCTCTTAATAACCTAATAATACCACCAGTTCATTAAGCACACTTAAACTTAAAAAGTTGTGTTTTTAGTTTAACTTAAAAAGTAAGTTTTTAATAGTCTCTAAAAGCACTATTAAACTGCTCTGCAAAAATGTAAAATGCTCCTCCAAATTACTACGCATGCTCCTCCAGTCAGTCCTTGTAGGTTGGCAGCCCAGATATAGGTTGGTAGCCTGATTTTTGACTCATAGAAGCTTTTGTGTAGCATTCATTTTGAATGCTTAGATTGAAATAAGTTTGTTTTAAAAGCTGTAATTTGTTAGAATACTATACAGTGAATCCTATATCTAGTTTCAAAAAGCATTGGGAGTAACATATTGAATTTATTTACATTTAATTGTTGCTTTTAAATACTTTACTTTAAGTGTTCTTTTGCAGTGTAAATATCCATGTATCAATTTCTTTGTGTATTTTATTTGGACAAGTATATTGATATATATGTACTGATTTCTATTCTAAACTTGCATTTGTTTGAATTGTTTTATTGTCAAACATTTAAACTCAAATTGTTTGATTAGTTTTTCGTTTTTTGTGCGGTAATTGAAATCTATATTGTTATTTTACGGTTTCGTTGTTTTTATATTCTAGTTGATGAAGAGAGTAGATTTGGACGAACCACTCTGAGTAATTTGGATCCTGCGTAAGTACAATGTTCTTTTGTTAATTTTACTACAAAAAATTGTATAAAATGTGTAAACAAATAAAAAAAAGATTTTGTTCCAATGGCTGGACTAGAAAAAGTATCTGTGATTTAAAAACATAAATTAAAATTTATCTTCCTTTAGGCTAGCATTTACAATACTTTAATTCATTACTTTTCTGTGTGTTTCAAGGGAATAACAAGGGGGAAAGAAAGGATATGTGCCTGTAAATAATGATAGCAAGGTAATTCTGTAAAATTAAGAACTAAATACAGATTTACTGACGAAACTCTATTGCAACATCCCACATGGTACAGTGCCGGTCCTAGTTTTTAAGTGGAGCATCATACAAAAGTGTGCCCCTCCCCCCACACACATACACACACATGCAATTGGAAAAGTTTTCAAAGTGGTTAAAATGAAAATTACAACAATTCATGGATACTCAAATTTACATCTACATATTATAAAGTAAGGTATTTTGGCACCCCCATGGAGATGATGCCCGGTGTGGTCACACCGTAGGACCAGCTCTGACGTGGCAACAAGGCGTGCACTGGCCATGCACTCTTTTGTGACCATGGGCTCTATGGTGTGGAAGCATATTATCCGGCCAGGTTGTTAGCCTGACATGTAGCCCCAGTGCTTTGCCCCCAACAAGCTGTCATCATTTTATTGAGGGATGAAAAGCTCAATTAACCATACCCAGCCAAGGAATCGAACCCTGAACCTGTAGCACAATAACACAGTGTGCTAACCATCACACACTGGGCTATCATAGATTTTAATTATAAAAAAAAACATTTATTCTCCATATAGTAGCCACATCAACATTAAAGGGAACTGCTTCCTGGATTTAACTGTTAAACTTACATGAGCCTCAGACATTCTTGATGTAGGATGATCTAAGACTGCATACTAGCGTATCAGAGGCTGTAGAATAAAAACAGATAGTATTACAGAAATAAGCTTTTATTAATTTTATTCCTTAACAGCAGTATTATTTTAAAGAGTCTTTGTCATGAGATCTTTCATTCCTGAGTTATTATAGTGAAATAAAAAATAGGAAATGCACACTCTTACACAACTGATTGTGTAAGAGTATATGCACAGTGAGGTAGGTAAAACTGATCAGGTGGTCTAAGACTGCACAGGTAGTGTAAAACTGCATAGTTACTTTTAGAGATCCTGTTAGGAACAGAAGAAATGCCCGTTTCATTCATATTATAAATATTATTTGGAGGAAATTTATATTTCTCCATTGAAACTGAGAGATTTATGTAAAATTTTTCACATTTTGAAGCATATTAAATCCCATGTCACCTGCAACACAAATTAGTTGTATTCGTAAAGTATCAAGATGCCTCTTCATAAAACCACACAACTATTCCTTTTCAGCAGTTATTTTCTCAGTGTTAAATCTATAGGAAATATTATTCTTCCCCACATACTGAAAGACTACTATTCTTAGATCTTTGGCAGTCATTTAAAAAACATGTTTTATAATTTCTTTAGATATTCAACAATTTCATTCTCCATATCTTTCAGAAAAACATCATTTTACCTTCCAAGGCTAGTTACTGAATGAGATCTGTTCAATTGTAGTCATTAAGTTGACTCAGCCAAACCAAATTCTTTTGTGACAGATCTTTTACTCTCACCGTATGAAATCAATTTACATGTTGCTTGATCGGAAATTGATCTGCCTGAAGTTCTTTTTCTTCTCAATGTCATTCTGTCAATTAAAATTACAATTAGATAGTAATAAACTGATTTTTTATGGGTTTCATTATCTATAGTTTAAATTAAAGATTACCAAATTAAAATCTGTTTGATAATATTTTCAGCTGCCAGCATGCCTGTCTACAGGGCAGGTGTTCTGGCTTGCATCGGATCCTGAAAATGTGCATGCGCTTTTGACGCAAGCAGATACAATCTTTTCGTCTGGTATCGCCTTGTGCTCGCACTTGTGTTTGCATTGTGTAATCTCTGTTTTGGCATGGGTTTCATTTTGCCATCAGCAGTAGCTTGTCAGTTCACTTATGATGAATTAAAGTTTGCAATGTCATTATAATACTAAACCTGAAAAAGTTTTGGGAATACTAAGTGTTTTATTTTATTTACCAAGTGTCCTTATTCTTACTTTTTTCAATTTCAAACTGTTATAAAATAAATATTGCCAATTAAATGCACACATGCATGTACAAAAATTAATACACTTAAACATTTTTCATATTTGTGTCATAGGTCATCATACTTGTGGGTTCATGTGGGTTGCTCCTTCTTCTTTTTATTGTTGGGTATAATTGTGATGAAACATTTTTCTGCAAATTTAAAACTGAATGAAAATGAAAGTTTGGTAAGTTTTAATGTGTGCTAAATTTTACTTGATATTGTATATTTATAATTTAATATAAAATAAATAAAAAATATCTTTAATCAAATATCATAACTTTGTTGCATGGCCCCCACATTCAGTTACAGGCCCTGGACCTAGGATCAGAGACGGCCCCATTCCACTCACCCCTTTTTTCCCAACTATGTGCTGCATTAAAATTGCACTGTTATTTCTTATCCATACTCTTTTTAGAATGTAATTTAACCTGCGAATATGGGGAATAATTATGGCAACTAATTTTATATGTCTGAACTAATCTTTATTTATAAAATCATGTTACAGTAGCTGCTGCTTATTCTGGTCACATTGGGACGGATTGAAATTGACCGAGATAACCGAAATCCAAAATAAACGGCAGGACCTAAGTAACAGTGAGAAAATTAAAAAAAAAAATTACTAAATTAAATCAAAATTTATGAACTATATTAGTCAATAGCTTAACATATGCACATATTTGTTTAAGAATAAAGAAAAAACAAGTGAAAGAATACATATGCACAATTATAAAAAAAAATAAAGAAAGAAACAAATAACATTTTTGGGGAAAAAATTCAAAATTAAAGGCTGTTTTACGGGCATAGTATCATGTAGCGCAAATTGAATTTCATTTTTAAAAAGAAGTGATCATTTATAGTGTTTTCCTCAAATGCTCTACATAAAATATCTATAGCTTTCAGCAAATCTACTCATGTGACACGTCAGGGGCGTAGCCAGGGGGGGGGGATATCGGGATATATCTCCCCCCCCCCCCCCCCCCCCGAAATGTTTGGATTAGTGATGAAATTCCGTCTATTTATACACATATAAGTTCATATCCCCCCGGATAAAGCGGCACGAACTACCAAGGTAACCAGCAAAAACCAGTGCAGTTTGGCCATTTTGTTCTGTTCATATCGATTTTCACCAGAATAAGCGGCTCACCGGACTAACGACCAACCAAAATAAGCGGCCACCACTGTACTTAAAAATGACAAGAGTTAAGTACCATATGAATGTGTTCAGTTTCATACTAAAACAGCTAAACTTTAGGATTACTAGTAATGGTTACATTTGACTTATCTTATTTTAAACAAAACCTTATACATGATAAAATTCTATTCAGTTATGCCCTCCCTAAAGCCGAAGACCAGGGGTGATTGCCCTTCCTGTCTATCTCTCTCAGCGGGCCTGGCAGGAAGAAAGGATGGAGGTAATGTGCTCACAACCATAACTCACGCAATGACAATTTTACTAAACTTTCATGATGAACAGTCTACCATAAATGTTATTTTAAATTTTAAGCTACAATAAGCTGTAGTTTTCTAAAGTTTCATCGAAAAAAATATATTCAAAATATTTTTTCTAGTTTGTATTATTTATAGCAATTAAAAATTGAAACTGCGTTGGACTGTACTCGAAGAGGGGGGGGGGGGGCTAAGGCCGGGCCCTGAACCCCAGGGTCCACCCAGCCACACTCTTGTGGGGTCCATGCTTTGTTGTCCCATTTGAAGAATAAGCTGAGTGTGCAGTAGAAGGGTAAAAAAAAAGTGCCGAACTTATGCATAAAAATTATTTATTAAAAACAAAAATTAAACACATCATTCATTGACAATTACACATCTACATTTACCCTATATCCTGGCTAATAACATGCTCTGGCGTATAACACACATCAGTAAGTATATGCTACATCAAGCAATTTCTTTTATATTTTAGTATATTCTGTATTTTATATTCAGTGTATAACACGTACACGAAAAAATGAAGTAACTTTTTTAAGTTGAAAGTGTGTGTTATATGCAGAGATATACAGTAATTGTCTCAGTGTCTCCTATTGCAAGATTATCTTTAATCTTCAGCAGCTGCCTGGCAGGTTGCTAAATTTGCATTACATCAAATGAAAAAAGAAAAAATATTAAAACAAAATGCAGATCGCATTTGCGATTAGATGAACAATGGATTGAGAAAGCATGTCCAAAATGAAGAACTTGCTCAACAACAACATTACAAATCATGGAGACTGGATATTTGAGAGTGACTAAGTGGGTGTAGGCTTAAAGGTAGAAACATGTCTAGAAGGTTATTACACAGAACATATGACAATAATGAACACCATGAATGCTTATTGTCATCAGTTTGGAATATTTGCTTTTGTACTGTTACTGATACTTAAAACTTAAAACCATGCATATGTTTCAAACTATTTTCAGTGGTTTTGATGCTGTATAATTGTTTAAATTTCTGAAATGAATTTTTATAATGCTTAAATTTTGATATGCAACGAGTTTTTAGAAGGTAAAGATACAAAGCATGCAGATAATATCCTCAACGTTTCTGTAGGTAGAAAGAATTTCATTATAAATATCCACTGGACACTCACCTTTTGCATGAAGAAAAAATATTATGGAAAACAAGTCACATTTGGCAGAATTCTGAATTGACACAGACATTAGAATGATGTGCTCCCCAAACAAGACTCAGCATAAAAATAGTGAGTGACCTAAAAAAGTAAAAGGTTCAAGGTAAATGTCTGTGTTGCCAGTGGGCTCACAGAAACTTTTTCTTTGCTGCTTTCGATGAAGTATCTTTACTTTCCGAAATCTCCTTGTAGAACTGTCTATTCATATAATGTTAATTTATTAGCTTTAGAATTATTAATACTTGGAATAGCATAATATGGGGGATTTCATAAATGTAAATGAAGTTATAACTTCGTTTACTGTTGTTCTCAAAATAGTTAATTTTATTAGCTTTATTGAAGTTTGTGCTTATGATACATATTTTTAATGAAGTGACAAGGGAAATAAGAACTCTAAAGTTCAAAGCTTCATTAAAAACTGTTTTAATTAGAATGCTTGATTGAAAACTCATTAATTAATAAATTGGTTAGCATTTATCGTTATTTTTTTTAAATAACACTTTTAAAGAACTTGGATTTTTTGGTTGATTGCAAATGCAATGCTTTTATTTTATTTCATTAGCTGATGTCTTATCTAGACTTTTTTTATGAGCCCACCAATAGCCAAGTAGATAAGACGCTCAAAATTGGTAGATGACTGAAGTATGAAGTTCCAGGGTTCTGGTCAAGCTGCACAGCTATTGATCTAACAGTCTGGAGTTCTGGGTGGTTTTCTCCAGATGTAATGTGAATATACATTAGAACAAAAAGTCCTACACCCAAGGCACCCCTCTTTGGACAGATAGCCCTCATGTAGCTATGCATTAACACATTAACAACATCTAGACTTTTTTAAATATTTATGCAGACTTAAAATTTTGTTTTTTCAGATTTAGATATTGTTTTATTCAATGAACTAATAATATTGTTAACCAGTGTGTTTAGCAAGCTCAAATACTATAGTTATAAAGAAGTTTTGATAAACACATAAGAATCAATATTTAAAAAAATAGTTTTATGCATATTAATAATATTTTTAGCTTGTGTTTGGAGTAACTAAAATCTACTATATATATATATATATATATATATAGTGCATAGTGACATTGTATTATAAAACCCGAAAAACCCCCAGTCTTTGTCAAAAAAACATACAAAAACAAGACAAGAAATATAAAATACTATAACCAGCCAATTCATCAGAGTGCATACATATATGTATACACATAAGTGAATTATTGTTTGCATATTTTGCTGTTTTATTCTTTTAGAAAATTAATGGTTTTATTTTTGTAGGTCAATAGAACACTATTGATATCCAATGTGCCTAAGGATCTTTGTGATGAGACCATTTTGACTCAGCACTTTCAGTAAGCTTCTGTAATGTTTTATTTAATTGTACTTATCAATTAACCACTCACCACCAACTTTTTCTACAATGACCATTGCCAAGTTTGGAAGATGGTTGCCAGCCCAAACTCCTCATTATATAAGAAATATTACAAAATCATGTCTCTTATTTTCAATGACAATTATAATTTTTTGCTTTTGTTATCAATATATTGGTAAACATTGATGTACATTCATAAAGTCTAGTATTAAGGAGTATAATAAACTAACATTTGTAAAAAAAATAATAATAATATCTTTTTGTTTTTTAATAAAGATGAAATGTGTACTGACTGGTAACTCAGTGGACATTTACTTTTTAGTTAATTCATTAAACAGTTGTATTAATTTAAATGTTATATAGGGCATTTATGATATTTGTTACATGCCAAATAAGTGTGGAACACTGAATTTTTTTTTTTTACTTCAATGTTTTTAAGTTTAATGTCTGGTATCAGAGTGGATACATGGCATCTTTTTTAAAGCTGAGATCAATTGTGTCATTCACAGTATGAAAATTATACAAGTTTTGTTAAATTTCGATAAATAAAATATTTTTCTAGTTAATAATAATTAAAATGTCCAGAAAAACAAAATTTTTTAAGACTTGTGGAAATTAGAAATTGTAACATTTCTGAAGAATGATCCATATATGTCCCATTCAGTGCAATCTAAAAAAAAAAAAAAAAAAGTTGTTACGGAACAAATTAACAATAAAAAAGTTTATCAGATTCCAGTTATCCCTTTTTAACCTAAAAACACATCAGTGGATTCTTCAACTTCTGTGGGGGGGAACCTAGAGCAAGGCCGGTTCTGTCATGTGCACAAGGTGTACATTGCACACAAGCAGCTGTAAAAAGGGTGCAGCCAAAATCTTGCTGTTTTTATTCCTTCAACTATGTAATACTTTCTACTCAGTTACTGAAATATTACTTTAGTTATCTTTTATATTAATGCATGAATATATTTCACTGCATATCATATGTGTGATCTGGTAATTAAATTTGCACACAGTAAGACTCGCCAAATGTGCTCCATGTAAAATAACGTAATTTTTCTCTATGTATGCTTTTCTTTGTTCTTCAGTAAGAAAAATTTTACTTTCATAGTGTATGGCTATAATTTTGTTGTTATTTGCTGGAATGTTGTAACAAAAAATAAATGGACATAGGCAGCCAAATAATAACTGCAAACAGTTGGCGAAACATCCAGAACCAGCCTTTATCTAGAGATTCTCCATCCAGTGGTCCTCTTTTTAACCTAAAAGAACATTGGTGGATTCAGCTACTGCTGGGGTAGGTGGGGGGTTAAGTTCAGACGACAGAAATTGCTTCTAGTGGTCCTTCTTTAAACCTAAAAAATATATGACTATCTGTCTACTGCAGTGGGGCCTACTTGAAAACGTGCTCACTTAAAAAGTACAATTCTCGATAAAGTTACAGCAAAATAGGTACTCACTCACCTTTGAATAAGACTGCCGAAAACTTGATAAATTACACATTGCTAATTTTGAATGAGAATATGCAACCAGTTTGTTTCTATAGAGTTACAATTTTTACATCTTTCTTCGAATATTGGCCTTTTGATGCTAGATCACAGTTTACACTTCAGCACTAATTATTGGTGTAACTGAATGAAGATTAGTAATTTAAAAATTAAATATTAATAATATTATAGAGGAGGGACAATTTTTACTTATTTTAAAATAATTTTCTTTCTTTTAAACTAAAACTAAAAATTAAATGCTGTACAATATTTTGACAACTCTTAGCTTTCATTGTAATTTCTTTTTCAGAATTTATCCTTGTTTTTTTTCTTTGAAAAAAAGTTAATTTTCAAAACGTACTGAAGTTGTAACATTGTGACCCCATGAGGGTCACAATGGGATAGGGATTAGAGTCAGTGCGACAATGAGTAAGACATAAAATCAGATGTATTATGCAACACATTACTATTACTACAACTAAATACTGGTTGAAATAGTCAGCACAGAAGATATGAAAGTAGTTTTTAAATGACAAGCCTTAAAAATAATTATAATGATGAAACACATTTAAAGGTTGCAAAATTCTCTGCTCAGCAATATTTGATGAATTGAAAACTGTAAAATAACATCAAAATTAACAGTAAATGGTAAAAAATGTTTGCGAAAGGTCATTTTATCATTGAATAGGATCAAAGTCTACTGGAAATGACAACTATGCCAGTCAGTTCCGGATTTAAATGTGTGAAGCCCTGTGGTAACAAAGAAGTGGTGATGGTGCCCTAATAATTTTTCAAACAAAAAGAATTTTTTCGATTACCTGTGTGGTGAAGTGGGTTCAGCATTAACAAAGCTTTCTGGTCCAGGGTTTGATATCGGGTGGAGGTAGATTTTATTTACTCAAAAAATGTCTTATTTCTCTATTTCTTGTCCGGTGTTGAACTCTTAATTTAACGTCAATATGGATTGCAAAAAATCTCATTCAGTGCCAGTAGTATGTGAAATGTGTATAAGAACCAGTTTCTTTGTATCTGAAACCTTATAAAAATATTTATGGTGGGGGGCCACAGGGCTACAGCCCCAGTTGCCCTTCCCTAAATCTGGCCCTGTGTATTCTTTCTATACTTCCACAAGCCATAAATTTATATACAGTGGGGCACTGTCCCACTATTCCCCAATCAGGATTTCCCGCTGTACCCCCCCCCCGAAGTCTTTTTAAATACAAACTCAAAAGTTGTACAAAACTTTTCAACAGAATAAAAATCATTACATGCATGCATTTAAGAAAGTTTAAGCTTAAATTAAAGCACAAATATTGTTTATTGGATTACAAACCGTTATTGTTGAAACCAAAAAAGTAAAACTTGTATGATTTTTTCAATAAAGATAGTTGGAACAAACATGCCTGCAACTTCTCTATCAAATGAATTGTGACAGTGACACGTTTCCGCAGTGTTGCTATCATAGTTTACTAAATTATGAATTTTTTTTTTTAATATTTGAGTTTTTGAATTATAGAAAAATATCTATTGTCCCACTACCTCCTTCCTCTCCCCTATATTTATTTCAGTGTATAATTTATGTCAGTTTTGTATGCATTATTATTGTAATATTTGTGTTCAATTAACCTTGATATCTTGAAAGCTCTTTACCTCCTTATGTATTTCTTTTTGAGATGTGATACATCAGTTTGACTGCACCTGCTTTACTAAATGTTGTATGTTGAAGGGCTAATATTCCGAGGGGGGGAGGGACTTTTTCTCTTTTTGTGAGCATAGTTTAAGCTTTCATTTTTCTAAAAAGCTTTAAAATGAATCAAATTTTAACTAAGGGTTCTTCATGTTTTGATTGCAGTATTTTAGTATACTACATAAATATAATTGTTTGCTTACATATATATGAAAATGGTTTGGTGTTAGTTTAGTTTATAAGGACAACTGTGTTTGAATTTGCTTAGATTTTTCTTATTTTACTTTAAAATATGTTTAATGAAGTCTCATCACTGATACTTAAATTATTGATATTTTCTTTTTTTAACAGAGAGGCATATCCAGAGTGTGTGATAGAGAAAGTTCATCTTGCATATGATGTGAGAACTTTGACAAAATTAGATGCAGAAAGGTAAAATTTTTTATACTAAAGGTTTCAGCTAAAGTTTTGTGCATAATTACTTGCTGCTAATAATTTTAATCAAAAATGTAAATATTTTTTTCAGAATTTCATGTTACTTTTATTTAGCTTTTGCTCCTAGGAATATTATCTCAAATTTGATGTACAGTGAAACCTGCTAAGTTGACCACCCAGTGGTTCCACGTTTTCATGGTCAACTTATCAAGGGTACAATACTTACTTTTCAATTTTCGAATTTTATCATCTATGTACTCATACATTACCTACAGTACATCCCAAAAGTTTATAAACTAGTGTTTTTTAATTTAAGAGTTAATCAAACAAGTAAGAAAGATGAAAGAAATTATGCAAATATGTATTGACGCAACAGAAATAGTAAAATGCTTAAAGTACTTCCAACAGTCATAAATTTCATATAAAAAAATTAAATGAAATAGTGCTGTCCCAAAAATATAAAGACCGCCGGTATTAAAAGTTGATTGAAGTACTGATCTCCAAATTTGCATGTTTCAAGGTCATGTACTGGTCATTCAATAGCTTTTTGAGCTAAAAGCGAAGCTGTCTTTCTTTCTTCGATTGATTGTAAAGATGCCTCGCAACCTGCAGTTTTCTGAAACTGAAGTTACCCAAATCCATCATTTGGATGCTCGGGGAATGAAAGTTGTAGATATTACAAGAAAACTTGGACCAGTAGGGCTGGTATTTATCAAATTCTGTCAAAAGATGACAATTTGAACACAAAATCTCGCGCTGGGTGACCAAAGAAAACAACTAAATGGCAAGACAGAGAGATCTTCAGGTCAGCTTCAACCCATAACTTGTCTGTACGGTCAATTTCTGGAGAAGTGACCATTCCAGCATCAAAATCCATGGTGCATGAACAGCTGCAGGGTTAATTGCTTGTTTATCGCAAAATGCTTCATTCACCAAACTTGACAAAAAGGAAAAGGATGCTCCTGTTCAGTGGGCTCGAAAGCATATGAACTGGACAGATGAATGGTTGTGTGATCTGTTTAGTCTTGAAAAGAAGCTCAATTTAGATGGCCCCAATGGATGGGCATATTACTGGCATGATATTCGCAAAGAACTGCAAACTTTTTTCAGCAGTCAGCAAGGAGAGGGTTCACTCACGGTATGGAGAGATTTTCCTATAATGGAACTACTGATATTGTTTTTTAAAAGGTTGTCAGTGTTCCTGTTAAGAGGTTGTCAGTGTTCAAGATTAACAGAAAATGTTTAAGTACAGTTACTCTCATTCGAAAAGTTGCTAGGGGGGGGGGGGGATGGATATATCAGCAAGACAATTGCTCCATTCACATCTCAAACTCCACAATGCAGTGGTTTAGACGAAACCAAGTAACTGTTATGGACTGGATAACCCTAATTCCTGACCTGAACCCAGTGGAGAACCTTTGGGGAATATTAGGCAGAGACGTAAATGCAGTTCAAGATCTAAAGCTGCAAATTGAAAAAAGTTGGTTTTCTCTAAAGCCAAAATCTCTTCAAACTCTTATTTCGAGTATGCCTGATTAGAAAAAATGGCTAAAAAATTTAAATTTTAAAGGAAAAAAAATGCGTTGTCTGTAAACTTTTGGGACACTGAATTTTCATTTTTAGTTTTTATCGCAAAGTCTGTGATTGTGTGATATTATTTTTCTATATTATTATTATTGTCTTGATGTTAATTATAATTAAAAATGCTTTTTGAAATATTTATTAATTTTTTTCAATTGTAAAATGACAAAAACTGTTGTCTATAAACTTTTGGGATGCACTGTAGTACATGCAGTATGTGTAGTATACTACAGAATTATGTAAAATATATAAAAAATCAAAATGATACAAAATAGTAATAATATTGCTATTAGAGTTAAACATTAATATACGTACCTATAACCATATTACATTTTAATTATTGGATATTGTCCTAGTACGTATAGTTACTGTGTTTAGTAGTACATACAGTAGTAAGTTGAACTGAAACAAGTTAATTAAGTATGAAACTCAAATTATTACTGTATTAATACATTTTGCATAGTGTATGTATGTATTGTTGCAGAAGTACTCTGTTTGTTTCCTGGGTTTGTCGTTTTAAAGTGTAGAAAGTTCTAGTAAAAAGTCACTTGTCAGGATGGAACACAAAGTTTATTGCTTCTAGAACTTCGTCAAACAAGCAGCTGTAGAAGATTCACAAGCACAATCAAACAGTAATGTGCTTTTAACAGTCAGCTTAAATCAGAAGCTCTCACAAATGCTGTATTTCTCACACAAAATAAAACACTTTCACAGGCAAAAATTCAGTGAAAATATACAAGAGATATCGCAAGCAATCCTTCAAGACTCAGTAATAAAGAATTTACACACAGCACTTTAAAATCAGCTTCGAAAAGCAAGCCAAAACACTGCTTCTATAGCACTATCAATTCATAGAGCGAAGAGAGCGTACTCACTCAGAAAGCTTGTATTTATAGGTGATGCAAAAGCTACAAGAAGCTTCCAGAAAATGTATTTCTCGAAGATTCCACATAAAGCGGAAATTTTGATTACATCATAGAAGAGAAATATTAGGCTATTATGCATGGTAATGAAGGAAAAGTGTCTTTACAAGCCCCATTGGGAAAATCATGCCAAATGACCAAAATGTCGCCAAGCTTGGTGACTTTTGGCAAAATATTGCCAAATTTGGTGACAAAAATAAGTCCCCAAAAGTGAAGTTACTGAAGGCCTAGGACCAATATTTCTTGTGATTTCGAGAAACTGCATACAATTAAATGGGAAACCAAAACTTCCTTATCTCCAGTTCTAGTTGACCGATTTTGATGCAACAAAAAGCAAAATTTAACTATTTGAAATGTAGAATGCGAATTTTGAACTATTTTAAGCCCCAGAACAGCAGGTTGCCCCTGCAGTAACAGTATTGAGGGTTTTGTACTTCACAAATACTTACGAATTAATGTAGTTACAAAAAAATTATACTTACATAAGAAATAAAGATTCATAATGCATTAAGAATCTGGACTGAAATAGTTATTAATCTTGCTTTGTCGGCAAGTTTTATAGACTTTAGACAAATAGAAAAAAAATATTAAAGTTATTAGAAGAAAGACATAGAAAAAATTCTGGAAGTGATCAACTAACAAAGGTTTCAAGCTGCTTTGGGACAAATTCTACCATATTACCTGGTCAGGATACAAGTTACAGGTGGCCAACTTATAAAGGGTTCACTTAATGTTGAAGAAATTAAGCCATTCCGTTCGTGGTCAATTAGGTCAACTTACACAGGTGGTCAACTTTACAGGTTTCACTGTACCAGATTTTTATGAAATTAGCTCTTTTAGTTTTCAGTATTTTTAAAAATAACTAGTTAATTTAAATATTCTGCTTTTATACAAGTTTTTTATTTAAATATTTAAATCTTATGACTGTTTGTGTAATAATTTCAAGTAAAAGTTAAAGTAAGGTATCAAAATTTTGCTTTAGATGATTCTTTACTTAAAATTATATGGTTTATGTGATTATTTAAGTTAAGTATTTCAACATAAATGTATTTGGCAGCATCTTTTCTAGAAATTAGTACTTACAGTAGAAAGTTATAATCTCATTATCTATGTCGTACTATAAAAAATGAATGACTGAACAATTAAAAATTAGGATTTAAATGTATAGCTTTTTCATGTGCTTTTTTTTTAGCAAAAGTAAAAATATTTTCTTCTGATTTATTATAAAAAGAATTATTCTGTTTCTCAAAATCCATTTTCAAATTTTTTAATAGAAGCTTTCTTTTCTGATATTGAATATTTATAAGTACAAAAATGCCCACAAAGTTAATGGCACTGTTTGCCATGTTGTAAAATTAACAAAGGGGGATTATATTGGAAAGCTGTAAATTTAGAGGGATTGGAAATTTGAATTAAGGGACATGCCTCAGAAGCATATTCTCATGGCAGTACCCCTAAATTTAAGCAGTGATTTCTCAAAGTGGTCCATGTGGACTCCCAGGTTGCCATACCTTTTAGGTCAACCTGCAAGGGATGTCTTGCGAACAAGAGAAAAAATTAGAAGTCCATGAGATGTAAAAAAGGGTCCAGGAGTCAAGTTTTTTTTTTTTTTTTACCCTCCGCTAAAGAGGGTAATAGTTTTTGGCAGACGAAAAAAGTCGTGGATGATAATTGATAGTAAATAAAATCTTACAGATCTCACGGAAATTTGAAACACACCAAGATCCGACACATGATTGGAATAATGGATACTTGAAAAATTTCAAAGTAACTTTCAAAGAGTCTATTGTGGTCAGTTTTTCCATGCCGTCTGTACGTACGTATGTATGTAACTCGCATATCTCAAAAACTATTGGTCGTAGAATGTTGAGATTTGATATTTAGGATTGTTCTATGATCTAGTTGTGCACCTCCCCTTTTGGTCGCAATCGAGTGTATAGTTTATGTACAGGACCGCCCAAAAGATTCGAAATACATTACGCTCTATGGGCCGAAATTCATTAAACTCGCCTAACGCAAAAACTATTAGGCGTAGAATGTCGAAACTTCATATTTTGGATAGTTGTAACATCTAGTTGTGCACCTCCCCTATTGGTTCCATTCGACTGGATAGTTTATCTACAGGACCGCCCAAAACATTCGAAATACATTACGCTCAATGGGCCGAAATTCATTAAACTGGCATATCTCAAAAACTATTAGGCGTAGAATGTTGAAACTTTATATTTAGGATTGTTGTAACATCTATTTGTGCACCTCCCGTTTCGGTTCCATTCGACTGGATAGTTTATCAACAGAATGGCCTAACAGATTCGAAATACATTAAGCTCTATGGGCCGACATTCATCAAAGCGTTTTTTAGAGGTTTTGGGCTATTTCAAACGACGCAGGAGTGATATATGCTGTAAAGAGTTAGAAAATGAATTTCTCCATTAAAAAAGTGTCTTTATCATTTACAGTTCTGCTACAGGAACACTCAAAAGATTTCCAATACATTACGGTCAATGGCAATTTTAGGGGCATTCATCCATTTCAAGCACAATACCGTCCTACCACATAAGTTAGGTAATGGTCCGACCACGGTCACGTGCCTCCCTCAAGAACTATGCCAAAAGTCGCCAAGCTTGGCGACTTTTGGTGTACGTGTGTGCATATTTAACTCTCAAATCTGAAAAACTGGAAGAACGGTTGGTTTCTCCCCGTTTGATTTACATGCAAATACATCCTGTACATGGCTGCCAATACAAATTAAAAGGTTCTGTCAAAAAACCTCTTTAGCGGAGGGGAAACTAATTTCAGCTGAAGGCTGAATATTTTCATTAGTCTAAAGAAAGGGCTGCTTTATGTTTATTATTATTTTTTTTTTTTTTTTTTTTCGGGGCATAGTTTTTCCATCTTTATACCTTATGGAGAGGGGTTTCAGCATGTTTGCCTCCTGTATGTCTTCTTATAGAGAAAAAAAAAACAGATTGAGAATGTCACTGGCCAAGGAGTTTTAATGCTAAGCTCACTAACCTGAAGCCAGATATTAAAAAGTTATAGTTAAAGCATTAAATTTATGCAGCCTATTAAAGTTTTTTTGTATATGTGTGGGTGTAAATATTTTATTCAAGAGTATTACAACATTTTTACAGTTTGTGCCATTTTAATTACCGTATTTTATGGAAGAAATGCCGCACCCAAGATTACCAGGGTAGAAATAGAGAAAATTGTTGTAAATGCTGCACACGACGCAAGTGCTTCATATAATGTAAGCAGGGTGTCTACCAGCGACTTTTGTTACTAATTTAAAGATAAGGCAACTTGGGCGACTTTTTTGAATGAAAAACGTCATTTTCATACTATTTTCAAGTTTTTGGCGACTTGTACTTTACTCCAGGCGACTACTTTGAAAATCCGATTTCACAAATTGTAGTCAGGAAATGTATTTGAATTTTTTCTCATCGGAAATTATGCTTGAAAATAAAGAATTTTTGGTCAGTGTCGGGGATATCTCTCTTCCACCCAAGAATATGGCAAACTTGGCAATAGCTCTGCTATAGAACAATTTTAGGTGGAGAAAGAGGAGGAAACTGTTGATACAAACACAATTTGTGTCTGTTTTGCAGCCGGTCTGCAAAATTGAAATTGGCGATTGTGTGAATGCAAGTCTTTTGTCACCTGCACATGCCTTTGAGATGTGTATTTTCACTGTACTACATGCTCAGCAAAAGCCCAATTGATAGTGCGAAAATGCCCAGTTGCAGAGCCTTTGAGATTAATTTGAATTAATCAATTGGGAAATTCAAAATTTGGGAAAGGGAGCTGGGGCAAATTCTTTGCGATCCTGAAGAGTTTTGAGTTGTGTTTATGTAATTACAAACTACTACACAACAATAAATATTAAGACTTTTTGCCTCTTATGTCTCCCCCCCTTCTTTCTATTTTGATGTAACAACACGAAAATTGGAGGGGGGACGACATGTTGCCCTTCTCTAGTTGAAGGTGCCTCTGCATACATATTGAGAAAAATTGCAGATGACGCTGAATACGATAAAAATTTGAATCTAAAACAAAAGGTTTTTGGTCATTTTTAAGCCCGAAAATATTCATGATTTCGGAAAATTTGTTGGCAAACTGATTGATTTCCATTATTTTTGCAATTAAAAAGCTTGAATTTTTCGTGTTGTTGTTGAGATTAAGCATAATGGTCTTAAAAAATTTTTGTAAGAGTAGATTTTATTAAATGAAAAAACTTGTTATTTTAAAATACAAATTCCACCACACTTTGGAATTTTCAACGCATGAAGAAAGAGTAAAATCATTAAGACAGCTTAAATATACTTATTTATACTTGCCAATTTTTATGCTTGCAGCTTAAAAGTTTACGCTTTTATGGGAAACATCCATTTTTTTACCTGATTTTTACGATTTTACGAGAAACACTTGTTTTTTAACTGATTTTACGTGAATCTTCCCTTTTTTACATGTTTTAATGAATTTTGAAATTCTTTTTATTTTAATTAATCATGACCAATGTTTTGTTTTCAAAAATAATCTCTTGAAATTTACCATTCATGTTATTTTTCTGTGGTTTTCTTAATTTTAGGATTATGTAATTTCCGGTGATAGAAAAAAAATAATATTAAACACAGGAATCTATGGTAAATCGATAGATTCCTATTTTTGCTATTACAAAACTTCAATTTTGAGTGTTTTTCTTGAAATAAAGCATAATGACGATCTTAACAACTTTTGCAAAATGTAGTAGATTTTATTAAATGAAAAAAATTTAATATTTTAGAATACAGGTTCCACCACACTTTTCAATATTCAACACATAGAGTAAAATCATTGCCAATTTGTATGCTTTCAGTTTAAAGTCTATACTTTTCCCCAATTTTTATGATTTTATGTGAAACTCCATTATTTTTTTTATTTTTTTTTTTTTTTTTGTTGTACGCTTTTCCTGCGATTTTATGTGAAAGTCCCTTTTTTACGCTTTTTAATGAATTTTGAAGTTCTTTTTATTTTAGTGGGTCGTGATTTTGTATTTATCTTAAGATTACTGAATTTCCAGCTCCCCCTGCTCCCCTTCAAAGACTCGACTAAATCAGCTGTTTGTTCATTGAACTTCTGGGTATGAAACATTTTGTTGAGTATGCACCAGCATTCCAATTTCAATCTTTTCCTGTCCATCTTGAGAACTCAGTATTTTCCCTTTAGTACATTTTTAGTTGAACATCCAAGACCATAAAAGTATAAATTGATTCTTATTTTAAATTTAAATTATTATTTTTATTTTTTTTTAAATGTAAAATAGTAAAGGAAAAATTTCATTGAAGATAGCAGGTTCAAATACGAATGAAATTGATAAAAAAATAATAGTAATAGTAATGAAATTGAAACAAGGGATATTTTGATAGGAAAATATATATACAGTAGAGCGCCGAAAATCCGGACGCCTAAAAACCGGAAAGACCAAAAAACCGGACATTTTTTGGATTTCAGTTTTTTCCCTTCCCTCAAAAAAAAAAAAAAAAATTAGATAAATAAACAAATAAACTATAGGATGCTCAAGCATTAGACTAGTTTGTTATCATAACAATAGTGTCAATATATATATATATCTATATATATACACACGCACACACACACATATATATATATATATAGTATAGTATATATATATATATATCCAAAACCTCAGGGTAAAATCTGACTCGTGACCTAACTTTCCTTCTTTGCATTCCAAAGATTTAACTGTTATCTCTAAACAGAAACGCAAAAAGGGTGGTGGAGACACTTCCTGTTAGTGTAAAGCATTTAAGCTTTAATAATCGGTAGAGATATTATTTTTAATTTAATGTTATTCTTTCTAAGGAGGCAAAGAAATTAATTAAACTCTTTATAACATCATTCAAGTCTGCAGTAAAAACATACATTAGCGTAAATACCATTGGAAGCCTTGTTTAAAAAAACGCATAAATAAAAATATCAGTAAGCACGTGCAACGAAGACAAGAATGTAACAACTCGTTTGGAAAGCGAAAGCTCCAGTCACAGACAAACCGGCTCCAGTCACTCCGGTGAAAGGTGGAACGTCTGCACACCCACAATCAAGTGTTTTAGTGCATGGGATGGCGATAAAAATTGCTGTTATATCTTTTTATCCTTTGATACTGGAAGATTTTTTTTTATTTTAAGTTGTGACCACGTTCACGTTATTGGGCAAGCAATATATACGCGGCAATTAGTAGGGCGCCTTTTTTTTTTTTTCTTTTCTTTTCTTCTTTTTTTTAAAAAGTGAATTCAATTGAACAATTTCTACAGTACAGCCTACGGATCGCGGCGATTTCGAAAAACGTTATAAAAATACATAGTTCACGGCGAGACCCCGTAATCCATGACGTAGCCGCTACTTTTTTTTTTTTAATGACCAATATTCCGGAAAATCCGAGAATCCGGAGTCGCCGTAGTCCCATCCATTCCGGATTTTCGGCATTGTACTGTATGTGTGTGACGAATGTTCGAACACTCTCTTTGCAACGACTTCGTCTTTTCCGAAAGAATGAGAGTAATCTGGATCATTTATTCGTCATATTTAGTTGGAGAAGGACCAGCAACCTATCGACAAACTCGTTGTGTGTTAACTGGGCAGTTACTATATCAAAAGTTCCTCGCAAGTTTCTTGCTCCTGACCTACATACCCTTTAGTTTCCTAACTTGTCGCTAGGTGCAACAGGCGTTATGCTTTCCCTAATTGGTTCTGTAAAGTGATGTCATTCACTTACTTTGCCCAAGAACTTTAGGTTGGTTAACCGGAAACCGTAAATGCCTGCAAATTTAGCTTAATTTGCACTTTTGATTCTTAAGCGCTCTCAAAAATTGTCTCTGAAAGTAATATTTGTCTGGATGAGAAACAAACCTTACAGTGAAAGTACTCTTGTTTCACAGATATTAAAGAGGGGTTTTCATATGACTTTAAATTAAATTAGATTAAATTGTCAAAAGCTATTTTATTATTACATATATATGTATATATATTTGTGAAAGCAAACAACTAGGCTTATGTTTATGAGATTTTGTTTTTCTTAATTCCTTCTCAGGTGTAATTTTACAGTTCTTTTTTCTGTATAACAGAATTGCTTTTTTTCTTCTTTAATGTGTTTAAGATCATTTAAATTTTGTATCCAGTATGAATGTTTCTTTTAGACGAAAATAACTAAATTTTAATCATTTTATTTTTAAGAAATAATATGTTAATTGTGTTATGTAAATTTTAATATTTTATACTATTTAAACTATGCAAAGAGATAAAACTCAAGTCTAGTTTATTTAATGAAAAACATTAAAATACTGTTCATACGCTATTTAGTAAAATTAATTTAAAATTTCATTCGCACATTATTTAGCAGAACTCATCAGAAATGATTTCTTCCAAATACTAGTTGTATATTGAGCTGCCCATGGGAAGTTTTCTAACAAAGAGTATTTTAAAAAATTAATATATCTCCTTCTGTCATGTTTTTGAAGCTATTTTTCACAATCCCTTAAATTTAGTATTCCTTAATCAGTGATATTCCAGTCCCTTTGAAAAGAGACTAATTTATCTTATTAAAGAATTATGAAACTTAAATTGTCCCTTAAAAATGAAGATGCCCTATGCAGGAGGTTTCACATTATTCTCTCTCTCTCTAATATATATATATATATATATATATTAAATAAAACCTCTTAGTAATTTTTTTCTTTCATCATTTTCAACTAAACAGCTTAGTTTCAAATTTTAACAGTAAAAATTTCCAATATTCTCTTTTAGGGAAACTTCAACACATGCCAGGTTATATTGCGAAAATGTTTTGAAGGAAACAGGAATAAGACCTAAAATGAGACCTTACGCATGTGGTCATATATGTATCTGTTGCCGATGTGAACAGGTAATGTAATAAAAATAAGTAGAAATATTATAGATTGAAAAAGTATGTAGTTTTGGAAAATCTGATTATGAATAACTCAGCTTCAGATATAAATTATTTAAAAAAAAAAAAACTTTTCCTTTTTATGAGAGATGATACAGAAAAGGTTTCAGTTTTATACAAATTTTGGTTGAAGAAATTGAAAAAAGTTAAATTACTAATATAAGTTTGATACTTTTTTTTTTTTTTTTTTTTTTTTTTTTTTTTTTTACATATAGAGTTTTTTTTACATATTATTTTTTACATTTTTACATGATAAGAAAGTTTAAATGGTTTTTTGCATGTCACTTATAGTTAACTTTCAGTGTGATATAATAAATTTTGGTAAAAATCAAAGGAAGATAGTTGATTAATTGAAAAAAAAATTTTTTTTGTCTTTCAATTGATATTTAAAGTATTAATTGACTGTAGCCTGTAAATAGACATCCCAATTGGCTATTTACAGGCTTTGAGTAAGTGTCTGACTAAGGATAATTTTGCAATGTTAATTAAAAAGGTATTAAAGATGAATATTCTTTAAACATTGTGCTGCATGATAATAATGTCAAAAGTTTAATTGGTGAAGTTTGTTGTCAAGAAAATAGTAATTTTTCTTGCAGTTTGAGTGTTAAAAACATGAAATTATAATGTTGAGATTCTAGCCCTCCCCTTTCCTTTTTTAAATAGGTTGATGCCCTGGACTATTATGCCGAGGAAGAGCATGCTTTAGCAACTGCTGTTGATAGACAAAGATCAGTTTCATTATTGAAACCTGTTGGAATTGGTTTCATAACTTTGAAAACTGAAGAAATGGCAGAAAGGTAAGTTAATTTTGTTTTCTGTTTGGCCAAAAATGTGTGAATGCCTTATGATATACATTTATGTATCTGATGTATATCAGAATCAGTAGAGACAGTTTGGAATGTCATATTTAAAAATTTGATTTACTGCTTTTATGATATTTTTATTTATGTTGTAATTGCATGTCTTTTTTGTCTCTGTGTACCTACTAAAACATTGTTTTCTAACTGGTGGATTGGAA
This sequence comes from Cheiracanthium punctorium, assembly GCA_038373885.1. Classification (NCBI taxonomy): domain Eukaryota; kingdom Metazoa; phylum Arthropoda; class Arachnida; order Araneae; family Cheiracanthiidae; genus Cheiracanthium; species Cheiracanthium punctorium. The sequence continues at coordinate 42,636 of JAWZYV010013512.1, forward strand.
ACCCCTTGGGGCTCACAAAGTTTATAAAGGGATTTGCAAAAACAGTTTACTAGTATACAGTGACTACACAAGGTGTTTGCCAATTTCTTTCAGAATTGAACATACATTCACACATTCACATACTTATATATTAGCTTTTGCAAAGTTTTTTGAGTTTTCATATAATTTTATTTCAGATCCTTAAAATGTCTCCTTCTAATCACCAAATTCTTTACTAATAAAAAATTACTGAACAATTTTGTAGCAATTAGAATAGCATTCATTATACCTGTTGGGCCAACTGAAAATCGGCATATGATAATTATTTGTTTAAACTGGCTTTTATAGTTGTGTCCTTTTTATATTTGTTATAAAAGGTGCCAAAACATATCAGCATTACTTCTTCAGCCATGCATTTGCTTATTTGAAGAATGCAAATTTCTGTCTATTGCATATTTGTTATGGGCAGAGTTTGACAAAAACTAACAACTAACAACTAGAACTAATTTAGTTATTTGACAGGTAAATGACAACTAAACTGACAGTTGTTAGTTGCAAGGTTCAACTAACTCTGCTCAACTAAATTACTTTTTGTTGAACAGAAAACTAAAACTAATTTAGTCGAGCCGAGTTAGTTGAAACGTCAACTAACAACTATTAGTTTTAGTTGTAGTTTTCAAATAACAACTAACTGAAATATTTATATACTTAGGGACAGAGTTGGGCATCATTATGCAAAATACTAGAAATAAAAACACATTATGTAGGTAATTACAACTGGTGCTAGAAAAAGCATTCAACAAAAATATGTCTACACTCAATATACTTTGTCTACTTAAAATTTCATATTCCTTTTTTATTATATACCGAAATCGGAGTTGCATTTTCTTCTAAAAACATGCGAAAACTTTTCAAAAGATTTCGTTTTGCTCAGAACGCTCCCTCGCATATCAGTGTTTCATGCAGTGGAAATCACTTTATTTGTGAGAAAAAGTTAAAATTAGATAATCTAGAAAAAATATTTTAAAAATTGGAATTGCAATTTTTCTTTCAAAACCTGATAACCATAACTTCAGTATGAAATCATTGTCATTTGAGACACCTGATTTTGTCCCGCAAATACTTAACTTTTTTATCCTCGGAAATAAAAAAGAGCTTAAAATAGTGAGAAATTGCTTGAAAATTGGGCAATGGGTGGATTTTCAGATTTTTACAGTGCAGATTATTTTCTTTATTTTTATACATAATTTTATAATTATGTATAAAGAAAATAATCTGCACTGTAAAAATCTGAAAATTTCAAGTGGATTATACAAACAGTGTAAATACTATTATGTTTTTGTGCTTAATTTTTAAAATTTTTTGGAGTAATGGTGGTAAAAGTTTTGGATTGGTTCAACTGGAATTGTTTGAGTCAAGGATCAGTGTAAATTTATAGGGGGATTTGCTAATATTCTGAGCTTTATAGTTGACATATGAAATTTTCCGAGGTATGAATGAAATATATTTCGGCTGCCGCACATCCATCATCAGTCACCACATGCTTCCTTGTCAATGACAGTCTCGCCGCACTTCTCCTCCTCCTCGCTCCCGAACTTTCGTCTTCTTGGAGCAGCGTTAAAAACAAGGTTAAAAATTTTTAAAAACCCTGTATCGGTTCAACATATTAAAAACATTAAAAGGCGAATTAAAAACTCATGCTTTAAGGGGTTAAACATTACACAAGGTCAAGAAACTTTGCCTACAATGAAATATGACAGTGATGACAACCTCAGCCTTACACAGCCAGCCCAAGATTGGCAGATGAAGCAATCACGTGAAACAATATAATTGAGTGGATCAGTGCAGACAAAGAATTGTAAGTGACTGACGAGATAGTTGTAGCAACTGAAGAAAGTGAATGTGACAATGATGACATTGAAATGGAGAATGGTAAAATTAATCGCAATGAAAGATCTAAAGCAGTAGCAAAGCTATGGAGTACCCCGAGCAGCAGTCAGAGACAACTTCAACAGACCTTCTGCTGCTATAGATTTGCGTGAAATGGTAGCAAAGACTCAAAAAAGAATAGAAGACACTTAAAAGACTTTTTCAAGAAGTAATTTTTTTTACTTTGAGTAATTTAACTATACATTTCATAATTTTGTTTGTATGTGTTGTATTGAATTTTTAATTGAATTCAAATGTGTAATAGATGTGGTCTTTTACTTCAATAACTGTGTTTTCATTCATTTTAAACTTTATCGTTTGTTTCCCCCCCCAATTTACGACAGAGTTCTGTGTTATCTTAGTTTTCGATTACCTGAGGTACCCTCAATTCCCATTATCTTAGAGGAGGCTTCGCTGTATTTTTATTGATAGATACAAATTAAATGTGGTTTGAGTTGCATTTTCAGGAATAATGTTGATTAACTATTTGCATGTGACTATGATCACCATCAAGTGTTCAACTAACTCTGTGAGAAAAAAAAATCTTTAGTCTACTAGAGCGCATCCACACAGTCCAGGAAAGCCTTTTTTTTCCAGGTGAAATGTAACAATATAGATCAGCTGTAAGATTTTATGTACATCCCCTTAATTTATTCCTGAACCTGCAATCAGTGCTAAATAAATGTAATGTTTCATTAAGCAAGTGTAATGTTTAATAAGTAAATGTATTTGTTTAAAGATTTTTACTATTTAAATATCTTCATTAGAGTTTATAAAGATCATCAAAAGAGATGCACATGTTCTGCTAGTCCATCTTCTTCCAGTTATTCTAGACAACTTAATCCATATAACTGGGCTGTTGAATTTGCACCACCACCGGAAGATATATTTTGGTAAGTTTTTCCTTATTTTTATTGGCATGAATTCTTTCTCATAAAATTTATCTTGAATTTTTGAAGATATATATATATATATATATATATTTTTTTTTTTTTTCAGGGAAAACTTGAGTGTGAGCCAAAGCTTGTGGTACAGTCGAGCTTTTTCTACGAACTTTGCTCTGTTCATTTTATTTTTCTTCTTAACTACTCCTACAATTGTTCTTAGTTATTTAGATGTTTTATACACTCCTGCTGTAAAGAAGTTTGTGAGAGAGGTTTGTGTTATATGTCATTTTTTAATTTTACTAATCTGTTATAGTATTATGATTAACCCTTTCGATATGGGCCTGCCTCGATCTGCCTGTTTCACTTAAGGACTAGACGGGCTGGTATGGGGCAGATAGAGAAAAAATAGGGATGAGAAATATTCCAAAAAGAGAGGGACATGGAAGTATGAGGAGCGTTTTCAAAGCATCTTCCTCTCTTTCGCCAAGTGATTTATTTTTATTTACCCATGGGTATGCAGCAGTAGGTGAGGAATTAATAGTCACTAAAGCAGAATAAATAAGAAATATTGCGATTGAAACTGTTGCCTTCTGTTTGAGTTATTGAAGGTTATTATTCTTTTAAAAAATCAAATTAATCTTTAAATTTGCAATAATTGCCTTGTATTTGCAGAGAGCAACAAACATATGAGACACATTGATACAGCAGATCACAATAGAGAATATACCGTATTGGTCCGAATGCAATGCAGTATTTTTTGGCTGATCATTCCCCATTAAAAACCTGACTCATGCTAAATTTAAGGCCTAAATATAATATTCTTCTAAATTTCTTGAAGAAAAAATTTCAGTGTTGCATTATATTCGAGGCCGCACTATATGTGGGCTAATACAGTAACGATTTTTCATGAAAGTTGCACAAACAATTGATTTGTCTGGTTTATTTCCAAAAGTGTTATAAACAATGCAGTCAAAATATATTCCATAACAGACTGCGCTTTAGGAAAAAAATCAGAAAAACCTTTAGATTTGAGAACGAATTGTTATCTCAAAATTCTGGAAAATTTAGAAAGTTAATCATAATCAAGAATCTAAATACTGAGAATTAAAATTGATGGGTATAAAAACTTGCATAAACGAAAATTAAAATTGCATCCAGTAGGTAAATTGAAAGCACTTGGATATGCGATATGTGCCAGGTTTGCTTCTGCATAAGCCGTTTTAGTCCTTATCATAGCAGTTTGATTAGTCAACATTTAATAGTAAGTTAATAACTTAATTTTAATGCAGTATGTACATAAAATAATGTAAATGAAATACTTCATGTCTTTTTCTTCTTATTTTTTTTAATGACAAAATTTAATTATTTTATACTCAACCAATTAATGTTTGCATTTAACACATTATTCTAAATTCACAATTACATAATATTGGAATTTCATGAATTGTCTATATATATTTTACAAATAGTACATTTATCTAGGACTTTGTTCTAATACTGACATTTCTCTTTATGATTTTGATTTTTGTTTTTAAAATGTTTAGTTAATCATCAATATTATTTTTTTAAAGTCGTACATTTTTTTTTTCATTCATATATGTATATATATTCTGCATCTGAAATTCAGTACTCACTTGTCTTAGTCTATGTAAATTAAGCAAAGATAAGGAGTGAAAAAAGACAAAACCAAGCCTCATCAGTGGAGAATCGCCTCCAAATACATAAAACAGTATTATCAATGTTCATCCATATAATGTATGCCATTTTTTAACATGATGTTATATATATTCCAAATGGGTTCTTAGAAATGAAAAGTTTAAAAATCGCTTATGGACATAATCCCCCCCCCCCCCAATCCATAATTTTCTATTCAGAAGTTGAACCTAGGTATAACTTGTTCACATTTCTTGTTTCAAAGATGCATTGGAAGAGATTTTCCTGTTATGCTGAGTGTTGCTTCTCAGAATTCGTTTATGATAGTTTTACTAATTGACAGAAATTGACAGAATTGACAGAAACAATATTATGTTTCAGAGGAGGGAGAGAGAAATCATCACACACACATTTTATCTGTAAATTTTATCCGTCACTGTGTATGCATGATTACACTCATATTTATGTATAAGTATATAATCTGTTAAAAGGTTAAAATACACATTAAAATCCGATGGTAGCAGCTTTCGGTGGTGGCCACCACCTTCTTCAGCCTCTACTGTTCTAGACTTCTCTGCTCTTTTCCTCAAAACTTCGCTGAATCCCACATGCGCAAATCGATCCGGGACATAGTCACCGTGTCTCAGTGTTTCTGCTACCATCTTTCGGTTGCTTTTTGAACTATACCTTTTTTGTCGTTAAAATGAATCCAATCTTCCTCTGACCCATGTATGAAAATCTTAATTTTTTTTATCATTATTCCTTCTTTGCATGATAATATCATTTTTAATTCAAATTCTTTATCTCTAAAGTTATTTCACTCATTAAAAAATTGTATTATTTACTTAAATAGTACATAAAGCTCTAATGTCAGTATAAACTTTTTTATATGTAACTTGGTTATATGTAATGAAGTGAGAAAACTATCCAATATATATTCTTACATACGCAGTTATGTTTATAAGTATATTCAGTTTCTGAGACTTTTGTGTGCATATTAGTTCCCACAGAATTCATGGTATAATTTTGTGCCATACACATGCATAGATTATATCAATATTTTTGTATTTCTGCATTTATAATGTATCGGCATATAGTTGTAAAAATAAATATGAGCTTAGTTGTAGAAAAATAAAAATGGCTTTTGATAAAATGATATTCTATTGCAGACTCCAGTTTTGAAAGATTTTTTCTCAACTTTGATGTTATTGCTCTTCTCATCTTTGCTACCAGTCATTGTTTCATATTCTGATCGTTTCATGCCCCATTGGACAAGGTGCATATTTTAAATAAGTAATTGAGAATATACGTTTTTAAATAACAAATTACCTAATTTAAATTATCATATCTTAATTTTCTTATATAGGTCCTCTCGTAACCATTCAAAAATGCTAAGAACATTTATTTTCCTCCTATTTATGGTTGTAATTCTACCTTTACTTCAATTAACAAGGTATAGAAGTCCTTTCATTTTGTAATTTTTAATATAATTTTATGTTTTTGTTCTATGCTTTAAAGATAGCATTTTTTCTTGTAGAAATGATTTTAAACATAATTTTGATCTTTTTAAAGTGTGAAAGCTCTTTTGGAATGGAGTATAAGAAGAGGTGAAACTTACCGCTGGAAGTGAGTAGTATCAAATAGATATGATCATCCAAATAATTGCTTAAAGATTTCATGTTTTGCATTAAAGTTTTTTTACATAGTTTTGTTATCATAAATGTATATTGTAGCATTATTTTGGATATTTTATTAATATTTCTTTCATTCTACATTAATTGAAAATTTAACTGTGACAACAATGTTCTCTGTGAATTATGAAGTGATACCAACATTTTTGTTAATATAACAAGTTAGTGGGAAATTTAGTTTAATATTTGATTAACTCATCTCACAGTTTTACTGTCAAATATTATGATAAAAAATCAGTTGATTTTTATCTATTGGTGATCTCATGTTGTTAAGTGTTAATTTTCCTTTTTATGAATATTTTATTTGTGCAAAAGTGGTTGTAATACAATGCTGCTCAAATCCAATTTAATTGAAAGACCTACTTTAAAAGTTAAATTCAGTTTTTAACATCTTTGTCACCCAGGTAGTTAGTTTTAACTATCATGTATTAATATATATATATATATATATATACACTGTAGGGTACCCGAAATCCAGAACTCTTTCTACAATAAACTTTTTTTAAAGAAAAAATAAATAAATAAAAATCAGCATTTCAAGAAAGGTCTTTGAAAGGCCGTTTTCAACTGAACATATATAATAAGCAAACTCAATCAAGATTGGCGGAATTCCGCTGATTGCATGAAGCATAGGGAAAACTGCATGTGGTCCGTCACTTGTATATATGATATCTCAGTATTATATATTAATTTTAGATCTTCCAAGGTAATTCTTGATTTCTTGTTACGTAAAAGTATTCTATGCTATTTTAGGGATAAATTCCGTAAGCGGGGGCAGGTCACCAGCCCAGATATGTCACCAAAAGTTTGAAGTTTTTTTTTTTTTTTTAGGCAGTAAAATTTCTGGTTATTTTTATATTACAGTCAACTCTCTCTAATCCGCAAAAGTTTTGCCCAAAGGCCGTGCAGATTATAGGATTTTGCATATTATAGGTCATTGTTTACATTTTTCTTTTGTCAATTCAGAGCAAGTTGATTAATTTAATCATGTATAAGTAGACATTAAAATGAAAAGATGATATCTAATAAATTTTAAGATCAAGTACTTTTTTCAATAATAACTCAACTTATCAATTATTGAAAGTAAATAATTTTAAGCATAAATATTCAATATCATATAAAGCTAAATATTCAATAAATAGTTACTTATTTATGGTTATAAATTAGCTGGTAGTATTACTGAGAAATTCTAGTCATTTCACTTTCAACAGAGTGAAAATTTTCACCAGTGTTTCATTCTATGAAGAAAAATTGCATTGTAAAATTATTTCTTTACATCAGAAATGTATGGGGGATTATAGGAATTTGCAGATTAGAGGGAGTGTACTGTAAATGTACATAAGTTGTATTGAAATATTATGAATTCGTTTTATTTTAAGATGTTAATCCTCAATGGAGTGAATATTGGTATAAAGCTGAAAATGTTTGCCATAAAGAATATTTAACGCGCTCATGTTAGGTTGAAGTTCTTCAAGTTATTTGAGTATTCTTTGATTGCTTTATTTTGTGATAAAGGCATGTTGTTCACCAATAAAAATATATGTCAAGGCCATTAAATAAGGAATTTAGTAGAAAATTTGAGGTATGTGCTTTTGTTTATTTAAATGTGTATTTCTTGCTGTAATGTATAATGGTTTGACTTTGAGAATTTTATTATTTTATGGTCCCATATTTATATAGAGGTTTTAGTATTTTGTGTATTATCTGTGGCACTGTTTCCTCTACAAACAATGAAAAAGTGATACAAGAATGTGGCCTCGCCTCACTCAAAAACTGAAGGAAGTACCAAACCATAAACTTTACTAACAAAATACGATGCCGTGACCCAGCCCACATTTCAAGATGAACCTTTGAAAATTGGTCCAAAAAAACCAGACTTAAAAGATCATTTACTTTACAATTTGATTCCGACATAAGATGAGAGATTGGTCTCGAGCACAGCACCCTTGTTTTCCTGAGGGAGCCCACAGTCTGTGCTTACACAGGAATACTAATGTCAACACCAATCTCATTGTTCCATGCTCCAAAAAGGAATTTACATCAGATATTTTTGAAAAGGGTATGCAGACTATCAATGCGATGTTGGAAAGTAACCTTGTCCATGCGTATACTGATGGCTCAGCTGACGAAACTATTCAAAAAGGAGGAGCAGGTGTACACTTCATATTACCCAACGGCTTAACTACAAACCATTCATTGGGCACTGGATCCATTGCTTCAAATTTCACCAGTGAACTTAGAGCAATAAATTATGCACTGCATGAATACATCTTACTCAACAATACTGACAAAGCTAATGAGCATGTCATTTTTTGTGACTCCAAAACTGCCTTAGCAGCAATAAATAATGGTCAGTCGAGGCTAACCCATGATATCGTACACTAATTGAATGAAATTGACAAATTAAACAAGATATGTATTCTGCAGTGGATGCCTGCGCCCGTTGGCATCCCTGCAAATGAGGAAGCAAATCAACTTGCCAAGGAAGGGTGAAATCTCAATGATGGAAATATCAACAGAGTCACTCTTGACGATGTGAATGCAATTGCAAGGTACCGTCTAAGAGAAAACACCATTAAAAAAGACTCACAGATTTGTGAAATAAACGCTAATAGAGACCTCACTAAAACTATTACTCGCCTTAGAACAGGCCACTATCGAGACATGAAGATCCAAAGAGATGGCAATAGAATCTACCGTCTCTGCAATAATTGCGATAATATTCCACTGACTTCAAAACACATTTTTGACTGCCCTGCCATATTAAGATCTCTGGCTCAGCTTGGGGAATTCTCCCCCCTCTGACATCGAAAAGAGTCTATACTTTGATAACATCAAGGAGATAGCCAGCTGTGTTCTGTACACTCATGGTCATCTATAGATCTCCCCATGGACTCAACACCAACCAACCAGTATTTTGTGTATTTTTTTGTGAATTGGGAAGGGTAGATGGAAATTTTTAAGGTTATAAGAAACATGGATGATTTTATTCAACACATGGGATTGCTATCGATTTGCAGAATTAACGTACATTTTTTAATGTAATATGAATCAATATATGAGAATTTTTGAGTTATTTGTAATGAGTTTTGAATTTATTCTTATTTTAGTAGTGTAAGTTTTGTGTGTTTAGTTTATGCAAATGTGTGTAGTGTTTAGTTGATGTTCATTTTATCATTTGAAATATGTGTACAAATGTGTTTATGTTATGTTTGGTGAGAAAAAAAAGTCGCCAAGGTTAGATGTTGGCCACACAGCGAGAAAAAAAAGTCGCCAACTAAACCTGCCCCCACTTACGGAATTATTCCCCTATTATGTGAGCTTTAAAGGGGAGGAAAAGAATGTTATCCTCCTCCCATTAAATGCAAACAAAGAGAAATGCCCTTTAGTCAGTTTATGCTTTTTTCCTTTCTTTGTGCCAAACTATCGATATGTAGAGGAAGTTGGGTTGCATAATAAATCACTAGGCAGAAGATCAAGGGAGGAGGAGGAATGGAAAATGCCGCACCTGCTGTATCGGTTCTACCTTGGCCTGCCAAATCGTGGTTTGCGGTGGGTTATTTCAATGAGAAACTATAAGGCTGTATGAAAATACATTAAATGAAAGTTTAAAGTTAAACATGTTACATATTTTAACCCAATTTTAACTGTAACAATCGTCAAATCCGACAGAATTAATCCTTGCTCGACTTGGTGACTTTGCTCCCAATTTTTTTTTTTAATGGCTTTTACACATTAGGCAAGTTGGAGTATTTAGGCTGATTAATTTTTATGATTTACCAACTATGCAAAAAATAAAAATAAATCAGCCTAAACACTCCAATTTGCCTAATGTACTTGAAAGGTTGATAGAATCACTTTCTAAAATATGTATAATTTCCGCGGCGTAATGGAGTTGTTGTGAATTAATTGTTTCATCTGTTCCGTCTGTAGTTTGCAGAAGATAATAAGCGCCAATGGTTCTAATGTGAGAAATTTCAGCTTGGAATCATCCCAGAGTAGCTCAATGGTAGAGCACCTGCACTTTAAGCGGCAATACTGGGTTCGATCCCCAGCTCTGGAATTTTTCACGTAGTTGGTAAAAAATAAAAATTATTCAGCCTAAACACTTCAACTTGCCTAATGTACTTGAAAGGTTGATAGAATCACTTTCTAAAATATGTATAATTTCTGCGGCGTAATGGAGTTGTCATGAATTAATAGTTTCATCTGTTCCGTCTGGTTTGCAGAAGAAGATGATAAATGTCAGTGGTTCTAATGTGAGAAATTTCATCTTGAAATCATCCTAGAACAGCTCTGTGGTAGAGCACCTGCATGTTAAGCAACAGTCCTGGGTTCGAATGTCCTGCTCTGGAATTTTTCAAATAGTTGGTTAAAAAAAAAAATTAATCAGCCTAAACATGCCAACTTGCTTAATGTACTTGAAAGGTGGATAGAATCATTTTCTAAAATAGGCTTTTACACATTTTTTAACATACTGTATTATTTTACAAACTAGCTGCCTTCAGCGACCAGTTTTGGCTGTTGATAGCCACTTTGCAGCCAAAATGTACAACCTAGAGGACACGCGCTGCTTCACGACTGGCTTGTGCCACCTGCGGCACACAGGCCTCTTTGTAACCGAAATTTGCTGCATAACTAAAATATTTCTATAACTATCTTTTTCATTTAAAATCTATACTTTAATAAATATGTAGCAAAATCTCTTTGAGGGGGTGGCTGGGGCGATTACTATTGTAGAGAAAAATAACCTAGCGAGATATTTATCACTATATTCATGCTGCAATGTATTGTTTCTTTAAAAGTACAGTAGAAGGTCTTTATAATGCAAACCTCGAAATGCAAGGTTTTGCATTATATAGAATTCTGCGTTATATGGATCATTCACTTATATCATTAAACTTCCTTAGTAAACATATTAAAATATAGCTGGAACACATAAATATAATGCTTAAAACTTTTTTTTTAAATACAAATACTGCTTTAAAAAACAAAAAGAAATGGAATTTATTTATTTACAGAAAAAAAAATTGAACTTGCCAAAAGCATTAAAGTTTATTTGTTAAACAATATATTAATTTTGATTTGTTTTAGAATTTGCAATCTCTCAACAAATAACTTTTCTTGCAGTCTTTGAACAGGTAATAATTTTACTTTGGTTACAGTCTTGTGTTTCTAGGAATTTAAAATACTGATCTCTTATGGAAATTTCTTCAGATTCTGAAAGTTTTTCAACTTTCTCTCCAGCATTTGATTCTGTTTCAGAATTGTTTTCCTCCTGTTTTGAAACAGAGCAAATTATTTCAGCACTGGTCAAATGATTAACAATTTGTGACTTATCATCCATTACCAAATATTCAAAATGTTTTCTTCATGCAGGTTTGCAAGCTGAGTACTTTCCATTTTGTGCACAACGCATTAGTTCAGCAGTTTTCATTTTAACTAATGATGGCTTAAATCCAGTTCCAAAATTCAGTTTTAAAATAGTGTTACATTGAGAAAACTCTCCCTCCCCTACTTCTCATAGACTGTTTAAAAGTATTTTACTGTCAATATTGAGACATAAGCATATCGTCGGTCGGGCGGGAGCGTGTGCCCCCCCCCCCCCCAACTTTGTTTAGAAAACTATTCATTTTGAAACCTTTCTTCTTGCCAAACTTAAAGAAACATGGCTATTTTTACTTTAGAATATGCTATGTGCATTCCCCCCTCCCCACACACACACACACATAAAAAAAAAAACCTTTTTGTGATGTTACGCGTATGATTTAGGAAGCCAAGTAACAGCATACGATTTAATATAAAACAAATCAATGTTTTTAATTTACAAAGAGAAATATAACTAAATAAATAAACGTCTATTTGGGAAGTCAATGGTAGAGGAGGGAGAAAGAGAGTGGTTCGGTAGTGGAGGGAAAAAGGGAGGGCTTTTTTAAAGTAAACATTTCTTCCTCTTCGACCGGCCGGCCAGCTGTTATGCTGATAATGCATAATGCATGCATGGGAGAATAATTGTTTATTTTAAGCTTGGCATGTTGGGGGATTTATCTAATGTCTCAAAATTAATTCCCTAGGAAAGCAATTAAAAAAAAAGCAGATTGTAGAAATTTCTTAATTGTGCTTTTCTCTGTTTACATCCGCAGTGTTAATGCGGTTTATGGAGAATTGCGGTTTATAGAATTGCGGTATATCGATCTTCTACTGTATTTTTCTTTGTAATAATAAAAATGTTGTTTTCGCTCAAACATGCATTTATACTTAAATAAATAAAATTAGTGAAAAATTAGTAAAATATAAATTATAATGAATTGTTTTTATATAGTTTTTTACTATAGTAAATTAATAAATTTGGTTAGTTAATATATGGCCCCGAAATCATTTTGCGCAATTGTAAAATTATTTAATCCTCTTGAAATGGACATTGTTAATGATTTAGTTAACAATATAATTCATAGATGTCACCACAAAACAATCTGTTGAGCTTTTTCTCTCATGCATCTATGCTAGATATTATGTTCCGTGATTTTTTTTTTCAAAGAATGAAGAATGAATTGCTTCTGTGTTTACTTTTTCAAGGCATGATATCTCACTAGATATTTAGAGTTGAAAGTAGCGGCAAATTAAAAAAAGGTTAATTTTTTAGAAATCTTCCGAACTTTACAAAAAGTTTTTGCTTTTAGTTAGAGATATAAATATCATTTTTATCAAAATTTCAACATAGCCACAGATGACAGATGCACTGGGAGCAATGAGTCTATCCCGGAACTGTTATCTACAGGACTTATATCATTTAGATTTTTCTTAAACTGATTGTGTATGTATACTTAAAACTTTGATCTAATAGAATTTCAGTTAATATTAATGCCATAATGGACTCTAAAATGTGGTAGGATCTGTCATGCAGCAGGTATCCCATAATCCAGAAAATTCTGAAATCCAGAATGGGTGTGGTCCTGAGCATTCTGGATTTTGGGTCCCCTATTGCATATATACACAAATCCTGGTGAAGATCATTAAGTAGTATAATTATATCAAATAATTTGCTGCCCTGAACAATCAGAGAAATTGCTAGGCTGCTCTGCTTATGCATAAAAGGATTATTATGTTGAACTGCTTCAATCTTCATTCTTTCTGTACCACCTTCAAAGTTATGCCCAGTTTTAGATATTTTTGTGGCTGAATACATATATGCATTAGGGTGGAGCAAACCATAATTGCCTCAACCAGACATTAGTAAATTGAAGCTCTCATGTACTAATTAATATGATAATTCATTTTCCTATTTTGTATCATGTCTAGGGGTTGTAACTTGTAAAATTGTGAAAAAAAGCACATTTCTTTAAAAAAAAAAAAAACAATTATTACAATGAGGTCATGAAAAGCCATTAATTGCTACAATATTGTAACAATTAATAACTAAGATTATTTGAGAGCTATTGAGAAGTAGTTTATGTTAGCATATATTTATCTTCACATCTCTGACATATTTTAGGATATAATTTTCAAATTTTGTGCATCATTTCATTAGAGCAGCTCCTCATTTATTACATTGTATATATTAAAAAATTTGGAGAGACATTCCCCAATTCTTTCAAGTTTCAGTCCCAATGAGTTTATTTTAATTTCATTCAAAGAATGTGAAGCAGGCTTCATTTTGTTTTCAAACTATACTCTTAAAAAGACTTATTTGAGGATGGAATACTAGTATGCTCTCATAAAGACATTAGACTTTTTTTTCTCAAGCAACATTTGAAAACAATGACATAATAATGCATAATATAATAAAATATGCATAAATCCAAACTTTGAACATACCCATCAGCTCATTGGCACTCGCTGTCTGCTTTTAAGCTATATTACAATATTATTACATATCTTATAATAATCTTAAAAAATTTATACGTGTACATGTAGGCTCTGGAGTTCATATTTGTCAAAAAATTAAAGAACACTATGGCTTGGTATCCTTACCTAGCCGAAGTTATGTTTTTACATCAGAAAAAGATATTTCACTAGAAGTTTTGTCTGTGCTTAGAGAAAGTAAATCAGAAGCAACATTACTAGCACTTGTTTGTGATGGAACAGCAGTGAATACTGGTAAGAGCAATGGAGTAAATTGAAACATTGAACTTCTCATCTAAGAAGACCTCTTCAGTGGTTAATTTGTTTAATGCATGCCCATGAATTGACTTTAAGGTAATTAATTGAAGTCGTGGATGGGAAGACCACTGGTCCAAAAATTTCAGAAGGGCAGATAGCAAACATGTTGGAATTTGACCTTAGAGATAAACCAATCATTGAGTTTTCTATTGTTCTAGGTTTGTTCTTGAAATAGAAGATACAGTAATCAATGATCTAAGTACAAATCAGGAGTACTTGCTTAAAATATGCCTACTGATTCAATGCCATTACAATGCTACTGAAAATTGCATCTCTTATTTGCAGACAGCTCAGCCTGGTGCAGTTCATGCCAGATGACTAACAAAAGCCAATTCATTGCTTAGGCTGTATGCTTGTCAATAATGTCCTTCCGATAATCTGCGCTGAATTGCAAATCTTATACTGGATTTTTATACACCATCATAGTTTCATATCAAATCTCATCCAACATGCCAGGATAGATCCAAGAATGTCTTCTTTTCAGAAACTTGACAAAACTGATCAAACTGTCATTGCTCAAGTACTTCAGAACAACAGCTACTTTAGTCATCTTGAGAATATTTTGTTAGCAGTAACTGGCAATGACGATGAAAATATCAGGAAATTTATGTGTGAAAAAATCCACCCCACAGCTGCTGCAAGTTCTTGGTTGAATGTTGGTCACGACTGCTTGATGGCTCACTTATTTCATATAGGCGTCCTGCCGAGCCCAACTTGCCCACTTTCCAATGATGGAATCACGTACAAAGATCACCTGGGATGGTGCAAAGCAATTCAAGGCATCTCAGAAACTGAGCGCTATTGGGCCGCCCATCTGCATATGGGGCGATGGCATTTCTTTATTGTTGTTTTTATACTGTCATGCATCTTGCATTGGAAATAATTAACAAAAATGTGAAAAAATTCTTCTGGCTCCAAATGATCACTTAAGCTATAGAATTTACTACTTTGACTAGAAGACTATTAGATTTAACTTTACATTTAAGTCTCATATAAGCATGGTTGGCTGTGAAAAGTGCAACTTTGATGCACCTCCACTTCTGCAAGATATCGCACTAGAAACTAATGATATAAAGAACAAATAGTTCTACCTCACTATCCATGTCATATACAAGATGTGGAGAAAAATATCAAGGACATTTTCACAGTCTGAAGCAAAGTTTACGGGCATGACCCACGCTACGGTGTTATTCAAAGAAAGAAATCAAGATTCGACTGGCCAACTATAGAAATTAAAGCTGATTATCTCCTCTAATGTAGGTTAAAACTGTTAGCATGTAGTACTGAATGTATAGGATGTGTTGTATTTTTATTACAAACTGTTGTTTGTGGTTGTAATATTCAGTTAAAAATTTTAAAGTAAACAAGCTGATGCCAGCTCTAATTTAACAGCACATTGTGTTTTACAAGCTTGTGTTTCATATAAGGTTGTTAGAAAATGGTGACATGAAGAAATTTATTTTAGCTTCAATATTTGGCTTAACATGGACCTCTGATTTACACTTGTCTGATAATTGAACTCAATTATTTTTTACTTTTCACCCTACCTTAATAATCATTCCTATATTATATTTTAGCTCATTATGAGAAAATTTTCAAAATTTTGTGACAATTATAATGCATTAAATACTAATCTTTACCTGAAACGTTACATAATATTGAAAGGAAAATACAAGAGCTCATTATGTACAATTTTATTTGAAAGTTATCATTCTTTAAATACTGAGAAATAATCATTTAAAAGTATCAAATTTCACTCATAAAAATTAATTATATCTATGTTCATATTTTTTACCATAAACACTTTTCTATATTAGTCTCGGTTATGGCAGGTACAAATATTAGTTATAGATATATAGCTCCAGGGATCATGCTGACATGCTATAGCTAGTCTTTTACCCATTTATTTTCCTAAAAGGAGCCACATTTTTTCAAATAGCCACTGCTCCTAGAATCTACTTTTTTGAGATCTTAGCTGTACTTGATAAGCCAATTTTACATGTCTGTGTTAAAGTATTTTTTAATGTTGTTGGAAATAGACTAAAAAAAATTAAGCAAGGTACCCTAAATAATTAACCTGTAAACACCTAAAAAAATCCTCTATTATTAATTTAGGGATGCAGAAAGTTTGATGAATTGACTCTTAATGCCATTAAAACTCATTAAAGTAATGCCAGCAAAACAATTCAAAGTACGAGATTTGAAAATTATGAAAGTAAACTTCTAAAAATAATTTCCAGTTGTATGCAAAAATTTACATTTGCTAGTTTGCCCATTTGGAAAGATCTTCATTTATAGAGTAGTGCTCTACGAATAGAGACTCTTTTTTCAGGAATATTTTGAATTATTTTTATATTTACCTTTTTTAACTAAGTATTTTCTGTATCATTATAGTTTGAAAGCAGCTTCTTCATATTTGTACATTTGTGTTTTTACTGTTGATTACTGTTATTTTTAATTCTCCTACATCAAACATGAATTCAAAATTTTCTTCAGTTTTTTATTGATTGAATCTGCTGTCTAAAAAGAAAATAATTTGGTCCAGTTTAGTATTCAAGGTAATGTTATTTAAAGGGTAACTTTTTAGCTCTTATGTGAAAAATATGTATTTTTGCTAGCATTTTACAATATTTTTTATTTTATTTATTTATTTTTATTTTTTAATCTCAACAAGATCATACTAAATGTTTCAAATCTGATATCTTATTGCCTTCATGCTGTCAAGTTTAGATTCCTACCTTGTATAACTAGGTAACTGTCATTTTGATATTCTTCTTAGTAATAACTGCATGATTCCCAAGTGTCAGGGAAAACCTGGAGAACCTGGAATTGTTAGGGAATTTCAGTTTTGCAAAAAATGTCATTGAATATTAAAATGTTAATATTCAATGCCTGGTTCATGCCCAACTAGCTATGTTGCTATGGTAGCATGGTAGATGGTATGGTAGCGATGTATGGTAGCTATGAATAGCCACCATGCATGGTGGCTATTCAGTGCCCAACTTCCAAAACCTGGAGAACACGAAATTTATCATGGGGGGAATTTTTTTTTAAATCACTATTGTTAAAAACAATTATTCATTTACTTCATTAACATTGAGAATTTCCCTCCCTCTTTTTTGTTCAAAAAAACTTCAATCTTTTACCAAAAATGTATATGTAAAACTATTTGTTCAGTGAAATTACCAAGACCTGTTTAAAAAAAAAAAAAAAAAAAAAAAAAAAAAAAAAAAAGTATAAATGAGTGAGTATGAAAAGAAAATCAGTATAGAATGTGTTGCAGACTATACCCTTATTTACTTTGTGCTGCAACGGGTGATGAGTTTTAGGTAATAGTATTCTTATCACAATGCTACATAGGATCACATTTAACAAGAGATGATCAAAGTGCTTTTCTGTCTTAATGAAGATTATTTTATGTTGGGCTGTATTGAAACGACAACTTTATAGCTCAGTAATAGCAACAGCTGTCTGGAATTTTATGAAAAATGTCTGGAAAACCTGAATTAGTCAGAGAAATATGTTTCAAAATTTGTGTGAGAACCCTGAAACTGTAGTTATAGAGCTCCACTACTGATCAATCGGTCATCATATCAAACATTTGGTTTTTGCCTCATCAGTTGAGCAACATCACACTCTGTAGTTGGATTTATAAAATTCATATACATAGTCAGAAATTTGTCTTTTCCACCTTTCAAGTTAAAAAAAAAAAAGACTTTCTTCAAAAGAGACTTGATAATACAGTTTATTTACAGAAATCTTAATTTTCAGGAGTTGGGCAACTTTTGCTGTTTCTCCTGGCACCATCCCTAACAAAAATGTGTAGATAGATCATAAAAAATAGATCATAATTATATTACAGGGATCGACGCAGACAAGATTTGGATGCATTTTGTGGCCCCCTTCACAAAACTATGACCCTTTTACTGAAATGCAATTGAATAAAACAGTCCTTCATTGGCATTGTGCAATACATTTTGATTTGTCTTATAAATTAATTATTTAACAAAAAAAGCGACTTTCATAAAAATTGGCATGAAAATTTACAAAAATGAGATCCTGAAAAAAAGTGTGAATCAACCCTTGCTATACATATATTTTTAATATGAAACATTATCTCTTTTCATATATTTTCAAATTATCAGTAAACAACTCTTAAATTTTACAGTTTATGATACTATGATTAATTTATTGAGGTTGGATATAACTGATTTATTCTATTGTCATTTACATAATTAGAACTTGAGAGTGCTATTTCTTTCAATCACGGGTTTTTTGTCTATGCGAGCGCGTCGAGTCACTTTTTAATTTTTGTTGATTTTAGGGACTTGGGTAGGGTTTTCTTTAGTTTTCAATCTATGTTCTTGCATTTTGTGTGGTTTTACTAGTGCACCTCCCCTTTTAGTCTCAATCGACTGGATAGTTTATCTACAGGACTGCCCAAAACATTCAAAATACATTATGCTCAATGGGCCGAAATTCATTAAACTCGCATATCTCAAAAACTATTAGGCGTAGAATGTTAAAACTTTATATTTAGGCTTGTTGTATCATCTAGTTGTGCACCTCCCCTTTCGGTTCCATTCGACTGGATAGTTTATCTACAGGACCGCCCAAAAGATTCGAAATACATTACGCTCTATGGGCCGAAATTCATCAAAGTGTTTTTTAGAGGTATTGGGCTATTTCAAATGACTCAGAAGTGATATATGCTGTTAAGAGTTACAAAATGAATTTCTCCATTAAAAGAAGTGTCTTTATCATTTATAGTTCTGCTACAGGAACACTCAAAAGATTTCCAATACATTACGGTCAATGGCAATTTTAGGGGCATTTATCCATTTCAAGCACAATACCGTCCTACCATATAAGTTAGGTAATGGTCGACCACAGTCACGTGCCTCCCTCAAGAACTACGCCAAAAGTCGCCAAGCTTGGCGACTTTTGTTGTACGTGTGTATGTATTTAACTCTCAAATCTCAAAAAATTTTAGTCGTAGAATGTTGAAATTTCATACATAAGATTGTTGTAACATGTAGTTGTGCATCTGGATTTTCGGTTCCAATCTACTGGAGAGTTTATTTACAAGACCACCAAAAAAAATTTCAATACTTTAATGTCTATGGACATCTTCAATATAATTTAACTGCAGACAGTCATTGTTTGGTCCATACCCAAAATCTCGCTGTCTGTCGTCGACCTTGGTGAATTTTTCCAAAATATTGCCAAATTTGGCGATAGTCAGTCACTGGGTCCATGCCCAAAATATTGCCATTTGTCATCGTTCTGGGCGAGTTTTGGCGATATATCACCAAATTTGACGATAGTCTGACGGTGGCGGTGGTTTCAGATAGGTTGACAGACGCGCAATAAGACCTGCTTCACGCTTCGCCTGCCTATTATTTCCAAGGACATAACCACTGTGCCATGTTGAAGCATACTTCATACTTGGAACCTACATATAAAATCTTGGTGGTTTCGTGTGTGTGAGAGAGAGTAAAAGCACACTCAAGTGCATAAATAAAATCTGTAAGAATTTCAGACTTTTTTTTTTTAGATGTTCTTGTTATTTTAAAATTATATTATCGAGGAGAGGAGGGTATTGTAGAATACCATATAAATTTAACATATAACTTTACAGGTTCTTGAATAAAACTCCCAAAATCATCATGAGTACGTACTATAAGTATTTGTAATGAAATGTAATTTGTAAAGAAAAATACTATTTATTTTGTTGCTATAGAAAAATTTATTTAAAATAAGAGTTAACAAATGGAGGTTAATATGAAATACTCGGGTAATATGGAATAGACGGTTTAAACCGTTGTAAAACTTATTATATTTTCTAAAACATAGTTAATTTTAACTATAAAACCATATTTTAAGGATTGTGTTCAAATCATTTCTGCTGTGAGTCATTTTACAAAAGTCACAGACATAATCTTCTTTCTTTGCTCCGATACAGTCAAGGTGAGCCCACAGAGCTGAAGCATTGAATCCAAATTTCTCCTCGTTGATCTTCGAAAAATTTCCCATTACAGAAGATACATTCAGTATCCTTGTTTTGTGGTTCTTTAGTTGGTGGTATCAAATCTATTACAATATTACCTAGTATTCATAATACCTGACATGCCATCTAGGAAACTGAACCTTTAAACTGATGGGCAAAACACTGTCAGTTAAAAACCAACCACAGCACAACAAACTACAATTCTTTTAGTGTACATTATGGGTAGCATTAATATTCAAGTCACGTGTATACTAGTAGGTTAAAATGTTTGAAAACTTATCTGTAGAAACTCTTGAAAATCACAAATCACACTTTGTTCTGTAGCAAGTGGTACAACAACAATAAGCGGTCAACTCTGACTGCAATGTAACATGGGGATCTTTCTTGAGTAGTTCATAATATTCCCTTGTGACAACAGCAACTAACAGAGGCAAAAGCTCGGTATTTCATATTTCCCGACTATGTTCCATAATATCCTCCTCTCTCTCTCTCTCTCTCTCTCTCTATATATATATATATATATGTGTGTGTGTGTGTGTGTGTGCAGTGGTAGAAATGGATTTATGAAATATTTATTTTTTTCAAAATAACTTTAGTTATGTTCATTGAAAATTTTGCATATTTCACATGTTATGCATGCTGTGCATAATCAAACAACAAGAAATCATTCACATTAATAAATAAAAATGAATCTTCAACATTTTGAACTTTATATATGGAAATTGATTTATGAAATCTATAAATGAAATGTAACTTAATAGTTTGTAAAGGCACCTTTCTTCATCAGAGTTTCTTTAATGCTATCCTTCAGTTTATAAAATAAGATTTTGAATATATTTCTGATCAGTGAATGTCCAACGCTGACCTATTGAAGCTTTCTGTAGGGAGTGCTTCGACAACAATAAATGGTCAACTCTCACTGCATTGTAACATGGGAATCTTTTTTGAGTAGTTCATGGCACTCCCATGTGACAACAGCATCTAACAGAGCCAGTAATTCGATATTCCATATTTCCTGACTACTCCATAATACCCACCTCTCTTATACCAATTAACACATAAAATACTCCTACACAATGGATTTTGTAAATCAAGAAAGGAAAGGGGGAAAGCAGTAATACATTGGCAGACGATCTGGACCCTAAAGACAGCACCAAGTAAGCCATTCTAAAGCCAAATCAACGACATGTTAGTATGGCATTAATGCTAAATAGCCAAATATGACAATGCCATCAGCAGAAAATGACACCAAGTTTGGGCACGAATGAAGTGGCTTACACATTAGACAGGAAAAGAAAAACATGACATTCTTTTAAAGTGTTTATATTTTAAAGGATAGAATTCAGATAGAATGGAACATGCATTTTTTCACTAAAAGCAAATTATTAAAAGAACTATGTTATATAATAGAATGAACTTTTGAATTGCAGGGTGGAGCCAGGTCCCTCTGGCCCTCCCCTGATGACAAACTGTTACTGCATGTTTGTATTGTAGATTGCTTACTGATCTACAAACATTCATTAAAAAAAACTGTTATGTTATGAATTTTTGGGGCAACCCTCTGTTCTGGGGTTTAAAATAGTTTAAAATTCGTATTCTACATGCCAAATAGTTAAATTTTGCTTTTTATTGCATCAAAATCAGTCTACTAGAACTGGAGATACAGAGGTTTGGGTTTCCCCATTGATTAGTATAATGTTTCTAGAAATCTAGAGAAATATTGGTCCTAGGCCTTCGCTAACTTCACTTTTGGGGAGATATTTTTGGCACCAAATTTGGTGATAATTTACCAAAAATTGCCAAGCTTGGCAACATTTTGGTCATTTGGTACAATTTTCCCAATGGGACTTGTAAAGTTAGTTTTTCTGCATTAACATGCATAATTGCCTAATATTACTCTTCTATTACACAATCATAATCGAGTCTGTTCTAGTGCATTCCACGGATGGTTCTCTCTGGAACCTTCTATGGTGTTCGTCGTAATCTATAAAAGCAGCTGGTTGCCTGCTTACGCCAAGAGCAGATGTCTGTGAAAGCTTAAGGCTTTGTATTGATGCTATAAATGCTGTATTTTCGCTTGTTTATGAAGCTTTGTTTTTAAGAGCTGTGTGTAAATTCTTCATTGCTGAGTCTTGAGAGACTGTTTACAAAATCTCTTGTATATTTCCACTGAATTTATGCCTGTGTAAGTGTTTTAGTTTGTGTGAGAAATACAGCATTTGTGAAAGCTTCGGTACTGAGCAGACTGTTATAAACAAGCTACTGGCCATTAGTGCCTGTGAATTTTGTACAGCTGATTGCTTGATGAAGTTCTAGAAGTAATAAAGTTAGTGTTCCATCCTGACAAGTGGACTCTTTACTAGAACTTTCTACACCTACTGAACTTTAAATCAACTAACCCAGGAAACTAGCAGAGTTTTCTGCAACAGTTCTAGGACTTTCATAATTATGTCTAGTTATTTGTGTTTGAATTATGTTGAAGTATTATTGATATATTTTTTTACTAATATTAATGTTTCAGGTGTGTATTTTTATCTGGGAATGGAGCATTTTTTGTAAATTATGTCATTACAGCTAGTTTTATTGGAACAGCTCTGGACCTCATCCGCTTTCCTGAGTTATTCATGTATGCCTTTTATATTTGTTTTTCAAGATCCCGTGCTGAGCAAGCAGGCTTGCGAAAGGTTCGTATTTTGCTTTCCATGTACAACTCTTTTTATATATATATCTTAAAATACAGGGTTATTAGAGATTGATAAAGTTTGCATGTTATATTAGTAAAGTATTATTCCCCAGATTGCATCATGATAATCAGAGTGATTCTTGGCATAGTTGATCGCCTTGAGATGCAGTGATATAATCAGTACAGCAGATATTTGCATGATATTCCTATTAGTTTTTTACTTTTAATATTGGTAAAAAGATAAATTTTACTTTTTTTTTAAATGTATGAGCTTCAATATTTTATGGTTCCCGTGGTATCTGAAAAAATTTGAAAGTCCTTAAATTCAATTTTAGAAAATCATTCCTCTGAAAAATCTGATAACTTCTACAGCATTCTTGATTTTTGCAAATGACTTCAGAATAACTTTTTACTTTTTAATGAAGGGGAAGTAAATTCCTCCTAAATTCCCACATAATCAAAGAATGCTCAGTTTTTATTCCTCACCCCCCCCCCCCTTCTCAGTGCATTGGAAACTAGCTTACTTTTCCTTGAGCATTGCTAGATATTTTAGTACTGCTACTTACTTGGAAATAATCCATCACTGAGCGATCTTGAGTTTTGATAGTTCATTTTGAAACCAAAATTTACTAGAAGTTGTAAAAATTTCACTGCTTTAAAATAGACAACATTTATGAACTTACAATATTTACTCATAATGGAAGAAAAAGAAATTTTTAAACTGTATATGGCAAATCTGCACAACAAAGTCCTTGAAAACTTTTACTGTATCCTTAGAAAGTCCCTAAACTTATTGCTGTATTGCTTTGTACTGGGCATAGTTTAAAAACGTTTTTTAAACAAAAATTACTTTGTTATTTATTATTTACATGAAAAATTATGGTAAATAAGCTTAAATTTTTTATAGCATTGTAACAATTAAGCTCTATCAGAAAAAAGCTATTCCTTTACATAAAGGAAAAGTTTTTGATTTTTCAAATAAGCTTAACTGTTTAAGTTTACAATGCATGCATGTATTATATAATTAATAAACATCTAAGAAAACAATGAGTTTTATCATTAACACAACCCTATTTATATCTCTATACCAAATAGATGAACATTAATCTTTCAAATGGTACCCTTTTCTTTAAATTTCATTTGATAATTTTAAATGACATGATATGTGTCAATTATAAATTGTTTGATAATTTAAATATGAAAGAAAAATTAAATTTAAATGAGTTAAAATTAATAAGATACTGTATATTCTGTTTCAAACTGATGAAAATAATTATTTTAGGTGAGCACTTGAATTATTGTTCTATGTATAGATTTTAAAACATATATTCTGCTATAAAATTTTTAGCTTAAATTAATTAAAGCAATAAAAAGATGTGAAAAATATACCTATTATATATAAAATCATCAAGTAATCAGTAAAATTTGTGTAGGCATTACTTAATATATTTTTCACTTTTTGTGAAGAAATCTGTGAACTCCACTGCATTTTTGAACATCGAAAAAGTACATTTTCCATACAAATGATGTTTTATTATTTGGTTGTTCTCATTACCTTCATTTAAAAAGTGAAATAAATGCTTCTCCAGATTGTTTTATTGAAATGTAATTTTGGTAATGTCTGAAGAGTCTTTAGAATCATTCTTATGCACATCTAATAAGCAATGTGTTACTTTGTCCTATATTATTTCCATTATATCATGTCATCTATTGTCATGCCATTTAAGAACTAAGTACATGTCACAATGGTATTTACTTTCATGGTCTTTGAATGTTGCACAAGTATGATGCAACATTCACTGTCTACATCTTCACACAAGGGCATTTCAATGGATTTTCTTGTCTTTATACCTAAATGTTTGAAAATCTATTTGTTGAAAATAGTTTCTGATATTTTTCGGGAGTCGAGCCATAGTAGTCATTATTTTTCTTTTTAGTTTGTAATGTAGTATGCTATGTTTTATAAAGTAGTGTAATAGAAAAATCACTCGTTTGCAGTGAATTTTGACAGCTATTTTTAATATTACTTTTACCTCATTACTGTTGCACAATGTTTTGCTATTTCTCATTTCATACACAAACCATTTCAAAATTCTCCAAGTAGACTTGACCAATCATGGTGAGCTCCACATGAAACCAAATTTCACTGTCATGGTACCCCACATCAGTGGAAATGGTTTGATGCAATACTCACTGTGATTGAACTGTCCACTTTAAACAATTTTCATGGGAAAAGGATAAATTACGTTACCGTATGATGTCATGCATACAGTAAGTACTGTTCAAGCAAACCCCCCCCCCCCCAATCTTCAAGGAAAATTTAGAGTTTTTTTGGGGAGGGAGGGTGGGGGTAGTTAAATGGTAAAATAACCTCAGAGTACCATAAAAGACCGTTCAAGCACTCCTCACCACCTTTAAGAAAAATCAGGATTTTTTGTATGAGGGGGAGAGCGAGGTAAAGTCGTAAAATAGCCTTTAATTGATTGGGAAATAACCATGGACTCAGTTTGAGAAGTGTGCATTGATTCGTTTCTAAACATGGAGTCAGCTTGGTGAGCGTACATCGCCGCAACATTGTTGTAGTAACTGCATTTGAGTCAGCACCCATGTGTTAAAAACTCAGAAGTGCGGCAGTAAAAGGAAGTAGATGAGGAATAATAGTAAGTAATTTGCATGAGGGGGCGTTTATTCGTTATTTTAAGAGAAAACAAAATTCATGTGAAAAGTAGATAGGGGTGCTTTTGCAATATTTTACAGTAGTAATTTCACTTCCTGTGATTTCAGTCATTGAAAACCCAATTAATTTCTGTAATTATTATATGAATAGTTTTCCCTAATTAGTACATCAATATCCTTTAATGGGAATGTTAGTTGAATCCTTTAACAAAATTTGTCTCCTAAAAGTTGTTAAAAGGTGACTACATTTTCAGAGTAGTTGCAGTTAAGACTGTAACTTTTGAACATCATTTTAAAGAACTTAATTATGCAGGAGATTCTAAAGAGTTTCAAATGTCTCTTTACAAGTTGTACTATTACAAGTATATATAAATCTTTTCCATCATCAGTAGTATGTGCTCTAACTAATCTTATAGTTCTTCTAGGAGTGGAGTTTTTCTTTCTTCAGTTTGTGTTGTGTCCAGTACAGCTTTCAAAAGGAATCTTTATTTTTCTATGTCATTAATAATGTTCTTTTATATATTCCAAACTTTTTAGCATTTTCAGTTTTTTGGAAGATTATTCTTATTTGTTCATTATAAAATCTTCCTTATTTCATTGGGAACTATACATTTAGCGTTTAAGGGTGACATACCTGATATAAACAAACAGCTGTTTTAAAATATCTTAAAGAACATGTTCAAACATATCATATCTCATATCAAAAACTATTTCACATTAGTTTCCTTTATATATTTGTCATGAGAACAGTGAGTTGACTGTTTCATTTCTAGAAGATGGAGTGTCTATTATTGAGATCGAGGTCAACATTCTTTCCTTATCTCTTTGCCAGATCAACTAGTCATGTTATTATTAAATTAGATGCGAGATAGTATTATTTTAAATTTAAGCCAATTTAGATTTTTTCTTATATCACGAATCAACTGCTTTAAAATAAAATAATCAATTTTGGAAATGAAGCATTCTTTTGTAATGTTCTCTTAGTATTAAGCACCTTACATTATCCAATGTATACTCATTTACTGCATTATATATTACACTAAATGTACTAATATTTTAAATATCAAAGGTAAAATATTTTTTTAATGGAACTTATTTAAAATTTTTTCATTAAATGAATAGTTAAAAGTATAACAGTTTATAAATGCAATGTTGTTAAAGTCTTATTAATGGAGATAATGCTTTTTGAAGCACATTACATTTACATAATGTGTATTTAAATAATGATTTTCAATTAACTGTGGTCAAAATATTTTTAAACTGAAAGTTATCTCTCTTAATAATTGAATTTTATCAATCTGATAAGTAATATGAATATTCACCTGAAATAAAGTTATTTTATTTTCAATTGAATAGATGTTCTGAATTCATTTCCTGATGACATAAAATGTTGGCTGATCGACATTTTGTAGTTTTTAGTTAATAATATGTTTTGAAGTTTATCTGATAAATGTTATTTCTTATGTACTATGTAAGCATAAATTTCCATGAAAAAAATTGTATGTAATTCATTTTTTAGGCTATTATGTGGGAGTTTGAGTTTGGTGTACAGTATGCATATTTTCTTCTAATATTTTCAGTGGTTATCATATACAGCGTTTTGTGCCCTTTGATAACTCCTTTTGGTATGTTCTATTATTTTTTTTACTTTATATCTTACATATGTTTTTATTAATATATAGATCTACCTTTAGTATACATATACTTTGGTTTACATATGCCAAAAAATCCTAAACAGTTTTATAGATTTCATAAATTTTATTAAATGAACAAAACTATATCTAGTTCTGTGACCACGAGGTAATTATGATCACCAAAATTTTTAAAAATCTATTAATGATAAAATTTTGCAAAAGTATTAGGCATAAAGCTTATAGTGTAATTTTTATGATAGGTATCTTTTGTCATTGATTTCAAGTATTTTTAAGACTGTAATAACTAACAGCATATCAAAATTTTCCATAAGTGGATTTGGCGGTTCTATGTTCAAAGTTATTTAGTGCATCAAAAAAAAAATTCTGAAATAGATTTCTTAGCATGTGTCAAGATATTAGTAGAAAAATTCATTCTGACCAGTAAAAACGCATCTGTTTGATATCATTTAAAATATACTAAGAAAATGTAATTTTAAAATATTTTATTTACAGTTAAATACCTTTAGCACAAAAATGCTTAACATGAAAAATCAGTTAACACAAAATGACACAGTGGTCCGGACTGTAAACTGTGCAGTTTAATACATTTTTTTTTTTCTTTTAACAAGAAACAAAAATCGTTTAACACGAAAAAATTTCATTTTTGATCTTCAGTGGCATGTTTGTAACAAGTCACTTGGTATTTGTGGAAATGTTTAATTTCTAGGAATGGATTAATCTACCTTCCCAGCCCACTTTTTGTTTTTCTTTCCCAGTAGTCATTCTAGAAGTATCATCCATCAGGTCTCTCTCCCTCTCCTCCGAATTTCCATGAAAATTACTTTTCAAAAAAAGATAAATGATTTTTCCCCCACAAAATAATAATTTTGTGTTTTCTTTTCATCCCAATGGATGTAACCTACTTGTAATTTAACTGAAAGTCGACAAAATGTAACAACATTGAAAGAATTGGTGAGTTTTGTTCTTTTTTTTCAAATCTTTAAATATGAAATTCTTTTAACACAGAAAAGTATTTTGGTCCCCTCAGTTTTGTGTTAAACATTTTTCACCGCACTTCTTCAGTTTAACTTAGAAATAAATTAAAAAAGGGAAATTTCACTATTAATTGTTTTTTTTTTATTTCAAATGGTTAATTCGAAGACATTAAAAGTTGTCATGCGACCACAGGCCATATGTAGGCTTGCGAACTTTTATTCAGGGATTTACAGGATTTTCATGGTTAAAACTCGGGACGTAACTATAAAAAACAGGACCTAGCTTACTAATTACAGGAAGGTGAGAAAAGCAATCAAAACCAGATTTAAATTTTA
The DNA here is from genome assembly GCA_038373885.1 of Cheiracanthium punctorium. Lineage (NCBI taxonomy): Eukaryota > Metazoa > Arthropoda > Arachnida > Araneae > Cheiracanthiidae > Cheiracanthium > Cheiracanthium punctorium. The sequence continues at coordinate 71,269 of JAWZYV010013512.1, forward strand.
CATTTAAATAGTTTTATTGAATATTATGTTTAACTTGGGCATAATTATCAGGGTCATACCCTGAAAAAAATTTCGGGGAGTGTCCAAACAGTAGAAAAGTCAGAATTTTTCACCAGATGTCATTATTATTATTTTATTAACAAAAAGTGAAATTTCGGAGGGGGTGGGGGGTGTCCAGATCCCCTGGACTTAGACTTGATAATTATAAATGCAGCAGAGTCAACAAAAATTGAAACAATCAGTCCCACTAATGAAAATTTAGCATTAACTATTATGGAGTCTCTCTCTATAATCAGAAGAAATTATACTATCATTTGCAATTGAATTAAATAAACTGGTACTTATGAATTATCCCGGCGGTCTGCGAAGACGAGCGATTTTTCGCCTAGATAAATGTTGTACACATGAAAATATCAATGGTTTGTAATACAATTGGAAATAGTTTGGCAGCACATTTGACGAAAAAATAGTTTGGTGGGAATGACCACCAGGATAATACGTAAGTACCAATAAACTTTTTAATTCTTTTCACAAAGAAAAATGAAACCTTTTTACTTTAGCATTTAAGAAATAATTTAAACAACCTATAAGTAGGCATCAATAATATACCATTCTAATAGAAACTTCTTAGTCTTTATTCACATCTTCTACTCAGATTGTGATAATTATTTATTTGGAAAAACAACTTAAGATATATTAAACTATTTTTAGTGAAATCATAATTCTACTTATTTAGAAAACAAACTTAATGTTTAAATTTTTTTCTGAGATCATTATAATTTACCAAATTATTAAATTACTTATTCTATTCAAAAAGCAGGACATTTGGCATCCCGTACACACCTTTGTGGGGTGTGTCCTCTAAACCCCTAGAAACCGGACGTCCCGACTGTCATGGGACGGTTGGCAACCCTACTCACACAGCTTAAGAGCCCTGGGCCCTGCAATTGCTAGGGCCAGCCCTGATTCACAGTCCATCTACTAGTGATGAAATTGTTTAAAAGTGTTTTGAATCCAGATAAATATGATTCTGATGATGATGAAAACTATGGTGATAATAATAAAATTCATTTGATAAAAGTTTAAAGTAGGAGAGTAGAGAATATCTTAAATTTTTAGAACAGCAAAGTTCTGTAACAAAACAAGAATTAATGATAATATACAATTTGCAAAAATAAATAAATAAAAGAAAGAAAGTAAGAAACTGAAAGTAGAAAAAAAATAATATTTTAAAACAAATCACCATAGAACATAGTTTCAGAATTTAAAAAAGGAAATTTTGAAACCATTTGCTTTGCTAGTCTTCATATAATTTTGTCTTTTTTCTCCTATGCTTTTGTATTTAATGTGAAAATATCAGTGAAATACTTTTGACTGTGTTTTTATTTCATTGTAGTTGTAATCCATTTTTTTTTAAATCAGAAATGTAATGATTTATCTTTTATTACCCGAAATCCGCACAAACCATGATGCCAAGCTGTGCTGATTTCTGGCTCTTCCTGAATTGAACAAATACAAAATACATGTATTTTCAAAATACTCACAAAATACAAAATACATGAAAAGTATTTAAAGTATTATGAATTTTTAAAAAGCTAATTTTTCAACTCAAAATCCCAGTTTATTTTATTCAAATATTTTTAATGTAAAAAAACAATAGGAATAGTTGTTATTTAGCATAGATGGTATTTATAAAACTATTAAAGCAAGAAAGAGTACGCACTGTTTTTCTAGAAGGGTATCTAGCAAAGTTTTACGTGCATAGTTACAAGATCTGAAACAGACCTTTATGTTTTTAAGTTTTGCACACTAGCAAGTTTTTTTTTTAATTTCCCCCTAAACGATTTCCTTTTTTTAATCGGCTTTCTTAGTACATATTATTCTTAATGTATTAGTTATTTACTAACCATACATAATTAAGGATGATACAGAAAGTATGCCATAGCAAAACGACGTTTTGCAAATCGAAAATTTTGCGGGATTTGCTTGTTTGTTATGGCAAGCCTAGATAAGGGATATCTCCTAAGGGGTGTGCCTTGGTTGGATGACTTTTTAAAGAGTTCTAACGTGTATTGACATTACATTTGATGAAACCGACAAAAACTCCAGACCGACAGTCACGCGGCCGCACTTCAACACTTCCGGCATCTACTATGTTCAGTGGCTTTATCCACTCAAATCGATCTAAAAAACGTGTGATTTGTGACGTTTTGCAAAGCAATTGAAAGACAGTATACATTTGCAAAAAAAGGAGCATAAAAAGGATCTTTTGCTTTAGCAGTGTAGCGCTAGGGTTATTGGTGCCCGGTGCAGTCCTTCAGTTTGCCGCCCCATTCATTCTAAGTTTCAGCATTCTGCCCCCATTTCGGTCCTTTAGTTTTGCACTATATTATTTTTAAGTGTCCTGCCGGCCACTATCCTTTTTTTTAATCTTGCCACCCGGGTGCCCCCCCCTCTTATTACGCAACAGTTTTAATTATATAAAATTAGAGTAACTGCAGAATTTAGTAAATCAGACTATTGACAAGATTTGGTATTCTAAATATTCATATTATATATTTTCTGTTTTTTTTTTTTTTTTTAACTCTCAACATTTTAATGAATGAAGAAAAAAATATTAAAAGCAAAAGATAACTAGTTCTGGGAAAGGATGTCTTAAGAAAGCAAACTGTGTTATAAGTTAACAGCTAGGTTATTCATAAAACAAACTGTCATCAATTTAAGCTTACTTTCAGTTTTTAAAAACTAACAAAAAAAAATGAAATAATTCTGAAAGGTTTTTTAATATATAATTTGTTTGAGTACTTCTGGCGAAAGGATGTTAATTATTTTTATTATTTTAATTATTTTAAGCTGATTAAAAACATTTGATAGTTAAAAATAAAATATTAATGCTTTTTTCATTTTCAAAAGATTAAAGCAAGGTTTAAGAAAGAAAATTTTTAAAGAGACCTTTTTAAGTATGTTACAAAAAATTAAAAATAAAGCTTTATGAAAAATTATTTAAAATATATGTTAAACTGTTAAAAAATATGTTAAACTGTATTCCATACCTTTGGACAATTTTGTGAGTTAAAAAAAATATTTATTTTATACCTGCTAAAAAACTTACATGTAATAATTATTTTTATTTATTTTAAAGAATAGTGCTTTTTAAAAATCTTATATTCACTTTTCATGAATGAGCAAACATTAAATTAGAAGTGAAAGAGAAAGTACAAATATATTTCAGTGATTTGATATGGTGTTGTATATTCCAACCATTGGATGTAATACAAAATTTGCATGACTATGTCATTTATTCTAGCAATCTTCTGTGTTCTGAATTCAATTTTCCCAATTTCTATAGTTATCAATTGATGGATAAGTTGAATTGTTTGATGCAATTCCAAATAATGTCTAATAGTAATAAAGGTATAATTCAATAACTTTAAAAATCTTTACTTGGTAATCATTCAATAATTATTGCGAACAAAAGAATTTAAAAAGATTCCGATTTATATTATTAAATTCTATACATCCTGCACTGCAGAAATTTTATTATTTTTATTACATGCTAAACACATCTATCCTAATCCACTTACACTGGTCCTTTTCTGTTTAAAAGTTTGTACCAATATAGGTGAAATATCATATATGAATGTGATCCAGTAATTGTGATCCAGTTGTGATAGTGTGATAAAATTCAGGAACAAAAATTAACAATCCCTCTGCCTTCCCCTACTGCCTAACAAATCATATCTGGCGAAAAATTTCTGAAACCTTCTTCAATAAATGTACTATTCTTATAAATAATAAACATCTACATCACGTAATTTTGAGAAAAAAAAATTAAGCAGAAAATTCAAAATTACTTAGATTAAAACTTTTTTTTTTTTTTTAATCAAAAACTTCTAGTTATGTACAGATTTAATTCACATTTATGTCATGTTTAGAGCAAAATATTATCAACAAATCATTTTTCTTATTTCGATTACACTCATTTCTACAGGATATTTTCTCCAAAAGAAGGGGGGTTGAAACTAAAGACAAACTGGAAAAAATCTAACTATGCATTGTAAGTCAGAACACATATTACAACTCTACATGTTAAATTTTCGGGGATCAGATAGTTTCAAACCAGTTTCTAGATATATTATCTACCTGTACATTCTCGTGGAACCCCAAGGTGCCCTTTTTGAGAACAGGGTGCCCTTTTTGAAATTTCCCCCCGGGTGGCCCTTTTTTCTAAAGTCAACACAGTGAAATCTTCAATTTTATGCTCCAAAATCATGTTAATTCTGATCCCAAATCTTAGTTTTCCTCGCAGAAGCTAAATTTTTTTGCTCCCAGGATGCTCCCAAATGGAATTTTTCTGCTCCCGAGGTGCTCCCAAATGAAATTTTTTCTGCTCCCGGGGTGCTCCCAAATCGAATGTTGGAGTTAACATCCCTGCAAGGTTTAAATGCTACAATGATTTAAAAATTCTATAATTCTTTGCAAAATTACAATATTAAATGTAAATGTTTGTTATATAAATTATTAATATTGTTTGAAACCATTAATTTTATTAGAATTAATGAAAACAATAAATGTGTGCATATGCAATATTATATGTTGATAGAACAAGCTAGCTTATAAATAAATAGTATCATACTAGAAATTCTCTCTCAGATAATGAAAGTTTTAAAACGGAAAGCAAGCAAACAATCTACCTACCGAGATCTTAATAGCAGGGGGGGGGGGGTGATTAAATGTATTGAAGTGTATGCTAGAGTAATATTTATTATTGTTTAATTTTCAAGAAGTCATAAAGCTTGATTAGAAATTCATTAATCAATTTTAAAAAGAAATATCTATCAAGAATAAGCAGTAATATAAAATGTTATACCTTACTTAGTTAAAAATTGAACACGGAAATACCTTAGTAATTAGTTAAAAACATTAAAAGCCTAAAATTTCCGTAAAAAGATTAAAACACGCACCATTAGTGCTTTCGACAGCTTAGCCCGCTGTCATCATCAGAACTGAGTTGCCTGGCTCGTTCACCGCTTCTTCTTCACTATGGCTTGCCACGATTGCTCGATCTGCGCATGCGCCATGTCGTTGACAGCTCCCTCTTGTGTCATTATTTCCAACGCTTCCCGTCTTAAGCCATAATTGTGATTATTGTAATTACTATTTTCTTGACATTTACGAAATCTATATTTTTATTTTCTTTTAAGGCTAGGCGGGATAGAGCGATAGAGATTCCAACCTTCCCGGATACTACATTGGGGTTACAAAAAGAAAAATTAAAGATAGAATTAAAGAACACATAAACGACATAAAATACAATAGACAAAGTACCGCTCTATCCCGCCTAGCCTTAAAAGAAAATATAAATATAGATTTCATAAATGTCAAGAAAATAGCTAATTACAATAATCACAATTATGGCTTAAGACGGGAAGCGTTGGAAATAATGACACAAGAGGGAGCTGTCAACGACATGGCGCATGCGCAGATCAAGCAATCGTGGCAAGCCATAGAGAAGATGAAGCGGTGAACGAGCCAGGCAACTCAGTTCTGATGATGACAGCGGGCTAAGCTGTCGAAAGCGCTAATGGTGCGTGTTTTAATCTTTTTACGGAAATTTTAGGCTTTTAATGTTTTTAACTAATTGTTATACCTTATTTAAGCTTTTTAAAAACTAGAATGAGACTAAAAATCCAAAGTAAAATTTCTGATCTTCCATTAAATTTTGCTGCTTGAACAAAAATGTGAAGTTTATCTGAATAAAATTATTTTGTATAGAATTTCTGAAATATGAGGCATTTTGCCATTAAAAATAAAGTATTCCCAGTTTTGGTTATCATGTTTGGTTATTAGACTCAAATAAGATTACCAATCTGTCTTATATATCTACTCCCCCTTCCCTAAAAAAAAAAAAAAGCTGTATCTTGAGATTTAATTGTTGCAGCAGAAAACTGTTTAGATATATGTTTTGTGGCTTTATAAATTTTTATTTTTTAAGGAACTCCTGCATACAGTGCCGGGGGGGGGGGGGGGGTTGAATTGGGCAGTAATGATATTAACAGTTAAACTGTGAGCTCTTTTAAAATAAATAAATAAAAGGTCCATTTCATGAAAATGCTGGTGTGGATAATGATCATGCTATTAATTTGAAATACTGGGAGGGTTTTTTTTTTTGGGCATACTAAGGTTTAAAAAAATGTTCTAAATATGACAATATAAATGTGAAAAACTAGTGGCGATACAGATTTTTCTTAATAGAGGGCCTAGTTAAAAAAAGAAAAATAAAATAGGCCTTTTTAGGGTAACATTTTGCTTATTTTACATTCTGTTTAAGTTGAATATTTTTTTTTTCTTTTTTCCTGTCTTTTTGTTTGAAAAACTAGGTCTTTCTTTTAAAAAACTGCCATATCTGTCACTTTTGCACATCTGTGTCGTCATTTTTTATTTTTTCCAGACCTACAGCAAATGTAAAATTAATTTATGAATGCAGACCTCAGATAATATTTTATGCCTTACTTCGATATTTTTTGGGGGTCATAGCCAAACATTGCAAGTTTCCCCCCAACTTTTTCTGTTTTGCTTGCTGTCCTATTAAAATGTCTTTTTTTTTTTTTTTTCCTGGGACTGTATTTATCTTTTACTTAACTTGAAAATTTTCAATAGAAACTTTTTTTACCTCCTTATTTATTCCAGTTACAAAATTTCCCTATGCTGAAAAAACAAGTGAATTAGCAATAAGTGAGATTGTTTCAGTGTTTACTTATGTTTAAAAGTGCTGAATGTGGCATGCAACAATTCTTAAATAGTCTCTTAACTAGTACTGTAGCAAACCATCTGTATTTGTTACTGAGTAGCAAGTATTCTCACTTACTAAAAATAATGAGGAATTGCTTTTGAATAATATCTTGTCACTGCAGCTGTGATGTGTGATATTAGTTGTAACAAAAGATGCTCCTACCATTAACTGCACCCTTAGTACTTTAATTTTTTTCTCTGAAATATACTAATGATTTCACTGTATTTTATATTTATTTATTTATTCTTTTCAGGTGTTTTATATATGTGCCTGAAACATTATATTGATCGATACAATATCTATTATGTTTATGGTCCTTCCAAAATTAGCCGCAATATTCATGCAACTGCTATAAATTTTGTTGTTATTGCTATTATTCTTATGCAGTTGTGTGTCTTCTTTTTCTTATATCTAAGGAATGGTAAGTTTATTTAGATGTACTGTAAATGTAAATATGTATTTATAGAATTTGTTTTAATTATTTAAGACATTGTTCCTTATTTGCAAAATCTTTTAGATAACAGCTATATTTTATTATTATCATCATTTAAAAAATACTAGCTTTTTGTAATATTTGAAAATAAACTTTCCATTTAAATTATATTATTAGATTTTATTTAATCTGTTCAAAGTATATTGAAGTCAGAAATTAGTTTTTTTTTTTATTGCTTGCATATCTACATATCTGACACAATTTACCATTTTTACTTCTTACAAAATTATCAAAGAATCTTGAACATTTCAGGTTATTTAATTTATCTTATAATGGTGTAGCAGTGCAAGCTAAATGATTGTCTACATAAAAAAAATTTTGTATTACTAAATACATTTACACACTAAATATGCTTATATTTATGTTTTATTTTAAAACATCCTAGTCCAAAGATTTAGACTTGAATTGTTAGTAGGAGAGCTGCTAGACAATGGATATCACCAAGTTTCCATAAGAAATCTGCACTGGTGTCTTGTTGACATTAGTGCCTTTATTATATTGCTAATTCGAAATAATTTTTAGCCAATTATCAAAACCCTAGCTTTATACATTTTTTGAAAATAGAGGTTGCAACTGCTTCAAAATTGTTTTTCAACTATATAAACTATGATAAATATTTTATTGAAATTAAAACCACATGAGATCTACTAATTAGAATTATATTACACAATTTTTTTTATAATTCTCAAATTAACAGTAAAGTAGCAAAAAAAATTTTAGAAAAAATTGAGGTTGGTTTATAGTTCTTATTTTTTAAGGTACACTGACAAAAAGAATCATGTATATACAGTATGTGTACAACAATAATGCAGAGCAATTACATAAATGAGTGACGAGTGAAACGTACATGAAATAAAAAAAATATGTAGCATAGTGTAAATCAGTCCAAAAACACCACATTGTGGGTGGTAGCTACACCACCTACTTCAACTAATTTTTGTGAGATTTATGGATGACCGCCTATTACTCATCTGTGTAATTGCTATGTATTATAGTTGAATACTTACTGATCATATGGGATTTTTTTGGTCAGTATACCTCAAGAAACAGCCATGAAAAACCAACCTCAAATTACATAGTTGATATATGAAATACCTATTTCCGACGTATGAATGAAATATATTTCGGCTGCCGCACAGCCATCATCAGTCACCACATGCTTCCTTGTCAATGGCAGTCTCGCCGCACTTGCCCTCCTCTTCGCTCTCGAACTTTCGTTTCGTGACGCCACTCCAGGCTCTATCGATATTGGCATGCGTCATGTCGTTGATGCTTCCCTCTGTTGTGGAAATTTCTAAGCTTTCTCGGATATAGGCATATATTTTATTGTTATAATTAGCTATTTTCCTTACATTTTCAAAATCTATTGTTAAAGTTTCTTTAGCTGCTAAGCGAGTTAGGGCTGTGTTTTGTTTATTGAATTTAATATCGTTAATATGTTCAGTTTTTCTTTCGTTTATTTTTCTTTTTGTTATACCTATATAGCAGCCTTTATGATTGGTTTCATTAATAGAAAGATTAATTTTGTATATTCCTGCAGTATCTAACGGGTTGATTCGGTCTTTTTCAAACCGAACACGTTGAAAAATAGTTTTATTGGGTTTAATTGGTATTCTGAATTTCTTTTTACCTAAAAAAGAAAGTCAGAAGAAGGGGGAGAGTCAGAAAGTCAGTTAGTCTCAAAAAATGTTTTTGAGACAGATTGAAATTTGGACAGAATAATATTAAAATAAAATAATTATAATAATTAAAAAGAAAAACATATTTTAAAAAAGGTCATTTTGGTGCGACTTCGCTCACGTGCCGTACCTGCCAGGTCATCTGGAATGTTGGACATGAGTGTGAGAGAGCTTTTCTGTGGGTCAGTGGCACCAACTACGTGGGTTCTCCGGAGCTCAAGCACCTACTGAAAAAATTTTGTGGGTGCGGAGCATTCATAGAAATTCTAGTGACATGTATGTCTATTTTGAAATTCGAAGATAGGGCTAGAAAAGACATTTATGGGGGGTGCTTCGAAATTCAAGAGCTTACACAAAATTACATTAAGTGCTGAGCACTAGCAATTGTGTAAGGATAACTGCAACACAGTGATGTACACAAGGAGGGGTTAAACATGTCTACCCTCTATCCAATTAAGCCAGTACTTAATATGAACATTTTTATAGCATAGTGCACTTTTTTGCCTTATTTCAGTACTAAAATTTTTTATTTGTTTATTCAAGTCAAATATTGGTTCAGCAGCTAACTGCGAGGCCAAGGCTTGTACTGCCCATGCTCAACTGTGCCTTTGTGGCCATGGGCTTTGGGGTGCGGATGCTTATGCCTTGGCCAAGTGGTCAGCCTTACGCAAAACCCCAAGTGTTTGACCCCAAGCAGGCTTGGTCCTCATTTTATCGATCCACTCAAGGGATGAAAGGTTGAGTGAACCTACCCAGTCTGGAATTCGAACCCCAGACCTGTGGGACGGCAGTGTGATGCAATGCACTAACCATTACACCTCTAGGCTTCGATTTGTTTATTAGTAGTGTGATATTTATAAGTTTCACCTTCATCAAGTCCAAATCGAGTGGGTTCTTTGGCATGGATGCACATGCAAGTACATTAAGCCATGGAAGTGGAGGCGGGGAGGATTTCTTGCATTTGTAAGGGAGCGGACTCATGTCGCCCTTTCAAACAATTCAGTACTTTAGTACTGAAATATTAATAATAAAAATCAGTATGCTATAAAAATGTTCACTATGCTGAAGACTAGAAAGAGGGACCCGATCCTCCGTTTCCCTATAAAAGCACACATGTCCTTTGGAATTCAAATGCACATGACATTGGTAAATGGTCATGTAACATTTGGGAGGGGTCAAAATGTTTTGGCATGTAACATTGCAAGGACAAAATGTTTCCTATTGTAGAAAATATTTTCAAATAGGTGAAACTTTGAATTTTCTTGAAAATTTTGAGGGGGCAATTGCCCCCTTGCTCTTAGTAAGTTATGCTTATGGAATGAAGGATGAGGAACTTCTATGACAATGATAATCAGTGTCGTAATAATAGGGTGGCATAATGGGCATGATAAAAGTGACGGTCCCTCGGCTGGAGCGAGAGCCCTTCCCAAAAAGAAAGTCCAAAAAAGGGAACTGCAACTTGTTGGTTGAGCTTTTTTACATTGAGGAAACACCCCCATTCAATGAATTTGCCATGGGCCGAAATAGTATAGTTACGCCACTGATGATAGTGTATGTTTTGCAACTGCATATTTCGAAAATAAAATTTTACTGAGTGACAGTTGGATTTTTACGTTGTATGTCGGATCTCAAGCACCCACAGAAAAGTTTTGTGGGTGCTGAACACTTGCAATGTTTAAAGGCAGGGCTTAATTTGCATGAGAGCTCAGGGGAGCGCAGCTCCACTACTTTTTTTCTCAGTGAATTTTTACACTAAATTAAACATTTTAATACCCTTCATAATTGTTTCTGTTGATATTAATTTTATTACATTGCATACTGTTGCAGAGAGATAAGCAAAAATTCACTTACAGTAAATTAGGTATATAATTAATGTTATAAGTTACAATATACAAATTAGGTATTGGTGTTACAATAAAAGAAATTAGGGCTTCTGCTCTTTTTTTGATAGAAATTAAACTGAAAAATAAACTGAAATGTTTAAAAATAACTGAAATGACAGTTGCTTTCTACTTATCACTGTAGTTTGAAAAAAACGTGAGACTTTGGTACATAAATGCCCCCTCAAAAAAATTTATTATGTCAAGCACTTTAAAATTTTTAGGATATGTGTTTACAAGCTGCATTGTACTGAAATAAACAAAAAGCTGTATCATTTACAAAATTTTAGAAAAAAAATTCTTAAAAATTGAAATTTTTGCAGAATATGTCTCTTGTGCAGTTTTTATGTTTAAGGATTTTTCTGAAAGTTTAATAAAAAGGCTCCGTTTTCAAATTTATTTCAGTATGTAGGGCAGCTTATAAAGAATCATCCTAAATTTTTCTGAATCCTTGGTTTTTTAATTTGCAATTAGTTTATTTTAATTTGTATACCAAGACATGAGGCAGATTTTGTTTCTTCGACATACACCCTTATAAAGCTTCAGAACTCAAGTCTGCGCATGAACACCCATGACTGAAATGTGACTCACAATTTTGCAAATTTGAAGCTTACTTTTAAACACACTGAAGGGTAGAGGGTAAAATACTTCAGGATGCACAAAATCATGCTCTGGGGTATGATAATGATATGGTAAAAATATTATAAATAACCCATTAAATTTCTCCTTAAATATTTAGTTTTTATTTTAGCTTGATTTATTAGGTATGAAATCATGGCCACAAATATGACCAGCAATTCAAAGTATTTTTTAAATAATTATTAAACCCTAAGATAAACAATGCTTTTCTTCCCTCTGCTTTTCTTCCTGTTTGCGTTTAAATACTTGTAAAGGTTTTACCAATCTTTTTTATATGGTCCTAAACATTTCAGCATAGGAAACATTGCTTGGTTTTTATTCATTCTGATTGAACTATCTGGTTTTATTTTCCAGATACAATTTTTGTAATTTTTAAAAATTGTGAAAAAAAGAAAATGGGCAAGGCATAGAGCTGTTTAAAGAAGTACAAAATTGTTAAAAAACCAGGAAATGAAAACTTAGAAACAGCACTATGAATAACGTTTTTTTGAAACCTTAATGATTTCATACAGGGATAAGATAGATTAAACAAAAATAAATTGACCCGACATGTTACATTTGAAAACGAAATAAGTTTTTTTTTTTTAAACAAAATTTATATTTACATGACAGGAAATTATACTGATTGTGATATTGCTGTAGCATAGTTTTTTTTTGGTTTGTTAGTTTTTTTTTAATAAATGTTGTAATATAATTATTTTGCTTTTGCTTTGAAAATTAATGATTAGTTTAAAAAAAATCAAAATTCTATCACTAAAAGAAAAACTTAAGTCAAATTAGAGTAATACATCTCTAATGTTCAGGTCTGATTATTACAAGGACAAAAGAGGTATGTGCCTAGGAATCCTCGAATTTTGACAGATAATCTGCATAAGACAAGCAAATTTAAGGTGGCTATAGCGTAAGCTGATCTTTCTAAATGAGGGGAATTTCATCAAAAACACTTTGCTACTTTGATAAGGACCTTGATTGTAACTGGTTTGCTGGTTTTCTAAGATGCAATGGTGGGGATTATTATTCTATGCCCATGAGGCAACACGGATAAAAAAGGGAGTCTTCTTTGTTGCGTCTTTTAAATGATGAGAGCAAATATGTTAACCCTTTCACTCTCAATCCGGCCGTACCGGCTCAAGATGCACGCTCCTAGTTCCGGCCTTACGCCAGGACGAATCTTCGTCCCCCCCGTGCTTTGCAACATCCATTTAAGAGTGCCATTCTCGTGTTTGCTATTGTAATCCCCTTCCCCCTTTGGGTGATCAGCTGCATTTACGAATGGGTGCTTTTGAAATCCCCCGGGGGAGGCACGCTCACTTATTCTTTGCACTCTTGTTTTGACAGAGATATATCTACACAGGTACAAAAGAAACGTGTTTCGTGGGGGAAAGCATACAAAAACATTTCTCGGGCGTTTCCAGGATTTTGAGCAAGCATTCCAAATCAAAGCTTGGGAGCGAAAGGGTTAAACATGGGTTCAAAAGTTTGCTAAACCACCTAGCAACTTGATTAAGTTTTAGATTTAATGCTCTCAAGGGAAGCCTCCTCATCGCCACTCTCTTCAATCCGATACTCACGTGGGGCAGGTTTTCAAGCAAATTTACAAAGGAAAAAATGGGCTTGCTAATGGGTCATAGAGGTGGCTCAATTGTTTTTAGCTTGATGACGGGGATGGACCACCCCTTGTGCCTTCAACTTTTCTATGCCACAGCTGCAGACAAATCAAGGGGGGGGGAATTGAGTGTGATCTAATGAGGGATGCATGCAAGACGAAAAATCAGGCTGTCTTGTCTCGCATACAAATTACAAATATCTGTCTCATACTGTCTCGCAGAGATCCCTAGTCCTGATCAAACCGCTCACCTCTCCCTCACCACAGACATTTGGGTACCACAGAAATTTTTTAAAGTCGGCACCTCTTCTACGGGTAGACTGAAGTGTAAGAGAGAGCGTATGTTGCCAGATTGGTGATTTGAAGTACAGGGCTTTAATATGTCATTTTTTGGCACTTAAAAAATTTTCACTTTTCATCATGGTTATTTTTTTTTAGACTTAATCCTTATTTCAGAGCATTTTACATTAAAAAGAATTAAGATTGTTAAAGGTTTTTTTCTTTGTTATATTTTGAAATGAAACTTTATAATGATGAATATTTTGCAAAATAAGTTTGTTTTCCACTATATAATCTGAAGGTGTGTACAGGACTGAATGAACAACAAAAAAAAAAAAACCTTAATTTGAGTTGTAACCTTAATTTAAAAAACCTTAATTTGAGTTTGTTTACCTGTTTGAGCTATATTTGTTTTTTTTTTTCTTCTGAATTCATAGAAATTCTTGGATAAAATTTATTAAACCTTACCTGCTAACCATTTAAAAATTTGACAGTATTAAACTTGTAATTTTCGAAAAGCAATAGTTCAGATTGTTTAGTTTTTTGTTCATAGGTTCAGTTATATTGAGGAAAAACATTTACTTCTTTAAAATTAAAAAAAAAGTAATTTTTTTAAAAAGTTTGTATATTTTATACTCTATTTTCAGGCGTGCCAAGTTTCAGGATTTTGGCCTGAGTCTCAGGCTTTTTGTTCCTACTTTGGATCTCAGAATTTTTAAGTTTGAAGAAAGTTGCAATTTTTCTTAGTAGTTTTTTTCATCATATTCGCAAGATCATTTCTTATCCCTTTCATGCTAATCAGGCTTAACAACCTGAGAGCATTTGATTTGAAATAATAGATATGAAGTTACTCTAAAAAACTAAATTACATAAATGAATGTTATTTATTATTGTTTATTTAGAAATATGCTAGAAATTTTAAAACTGTAGGAGATAAATAAAAGTATTTTTTGTTATAGTTTATCTAAAGTGACCAGACATCCTGCTTTTGGCGGGACAGTCCTGATTTTTACCTATATGTTCTGCTGTCCCCACAGTACCTTAAAATGTCCCGCTTTTCGTTTCCTGTCCCGCCAAAGTCCTGCTTTATGAAAAGTAAATAAATAAATGCAAAATAAATTGAGAATAAATTCACATGAAAATGATTGTGCTATTTACAAAGTTTTTTGTTACTTGTATTTAACACTGATTTTCCTTTATTGATGAAATGATTGTTTTATAATATGTATTAATACATACCTATAATCAATGGATGATGATTCTATAGTTATTGTTAGAAAGCAAACTATTTTGGAAATTTATCCAAAAATTAACAATAAAATTATTTAAAACCTAAGTTTATATAATAGGCCTATTTTATTTGCATATTCGCTATATTTTTCAACTCATTGCCCTCATAAAAGTAGAAAATCAAATTATGTGTAGAAAAAAAAAATCTTGGGGAGGAGGAGGGATTCGGGATTAATTTTTACCCTTCCCGACTCTGTGGTTTAGAAGTGTCCTGATTTTCGGTTAAGAAAAAATGGTCACTTTCATTTTTGACAGTTTTTTTAAACATACAATATGCCACAAGCCCTGAAAGCATACTGTGGTACAATTGGCTCTCACAAGATCACATGACCTACAGCAAGAGTGTAACTTTTAGCATTGTGCATCTTAAAAATGTTCATTTGTAGTAATTTTGTTTTAGAATTATCATGCATTTATATTAATTTTAAAAAGTAGAATTTTCATTATTATAATAAAATGTAAAGGATTAAAAACAGTCAGGGTCCTAGCTAGGGGGGGTAGGGGGTCATATCCCCCCCCATGAGGAATGTTTTGTCATACAAAATGTATGTTCTTAACTCCCTTATCACACACATGTATGCATATATGTGAGTTGCAGTAGTTGTACCCCCCCCCATGAAAAATTTCTGGCTAACTGAAAACAGTAAATAATAAAAATTATATTTTTTAAAATTTTACTCAAAATGTAAAAATTGTTATGTGCCTTCTGTTTGGAGAAACTGTAACAAAAACTCTAGTGTTAGTGACTTCAAGATGATGAAAAAAACAATCGCATTAAAAAAATCTTTTTTTAGAAATTTTATGTTAAGGGTGTGTGTTGAAGGAAAAAATCTCTGTTTTTAGTCTTAATACACAAATTGAAATAAACTAATAGCACCATGGTTTCCAAAAAATTCCAGATGATTCTTCATAAGCTGCTTTACACACTGCAATAACTGAAAAAGCTGTGGCTTTTGTAAAATTTTCAGAAAAAATTCTTAAACATGGATCTGAGCTGCAAGATTTTTCGAAGAGTGACACACGCTTTGTGAAAATTTCCAAATTTTAAGATTTTTTCCTAAAAGTTTTGAAACCGATATAGATTTATTGTTTATTTCAGTATGTAATACAGCTTGTAAAGAGACAGTTTCAAAATTTTGAAGTGCCTGGCATAATTAGTTTATTCGTACTCATGTATCAAAATCACATGATTTGTTCGAACAATACTGTTAAGCCTTAAAAAGGTAAAATCATTAATAAAATTTTATGTAAGTAAATGCAAGTTCAAGTGTGCTTAATTTGTTTGTTGCATTACTTACATTATGTTTTAATGATGATAATCCCATATTTATTTCCATAATTTTCTTTTCACTTATGAACAAAAATATTTCAGGTTGGATGCAAATGTCCGTAGTATCACTAGCAATTTGTTTGGTGACAGTCATGATTTTTATTGGCCAAGTCTCTTTTCAATGGTTTTTGGTTCTCAGTCCTATTTCATATAAAGTGAGTTTTATTATACTATATGTAATGATGCTTTAGAACTTAATTCATGGATATTTACCTTATTTTATGGAAATACAAAGGTTACCTTCCCCCTAAAAAAATTGCTATCAAGGAAATATATATATATCAGTATAATGACCCAGATAATACTAATCTAAAATAACATTCATGTAAGGCATCTCACAAAAAACATCAATTATCAGCATCTTTTTTATGTTAAAAAAGCATTTAAAGATTTCCCTAGTAAGTTCAGAAATTGGTAACATTTTAAGACTGCATATTTAATGTAAATCCTATTATTATTACTAATGAGCAATATTTTATGCTTTTACCATTTTTTAAAACATTCTTTAATCCTAAATTAACAATGAAAAGCTTTTCCAGAAAACACAATTTTGCTATACAGAATTTGAAGAAATTAAAAATTTGAAATTTGAAATTTTTACATCAAATTATAAAATGTAATGATTTCTTAATTTTTATGAAGTCATTTCTTAATTGTTATATAAGTGTCAAAATAAGATTTAAAATGTGTTATACATATTATTACTATATTTCCTTCTAAATGCAACTCTCTAAAGGAAATTTAGAGATTTGAAGTTTATAAATATGGTTATTTAATAATTTTTACAATCTTATTGTAAAAAATTGTAAATTACAATAAAAGTAATATTAAGGATATTAAT
Source organism: Cheiracanthium punctorium (assembly GCA_038373885.1). Classification (NCBI taxonomy): domain Eukaryota; kingdom Metazoa; phylum Arthropoda; class Arachnida; order Araneae; family Cheiracanthiidae; genus Cheiracanthium; species Cheiracanthium punctorium. The sequence continues at coordinate 88,099 of JAWZYV010013512.1, forward strand.
TAACATTTTCTAACTGTGAAAATGTCGAGTATATCAATGTTTAAAATATTCTCTGCAAACGCATTAATTTGACGAGGTACTTTAATGTTGAAAATGTGCTCCAGCGATCCATTAATTTGATGAGATATTTTAACGAAAATGCACTCCCAAGAATTTGATTAAATATTTTAACATTTAAAATGCACTTTGGAGTAATGCTAATTTAAAGAGATATTTTAACGTTTAAAATGCTCTCTGGAGAAATACTAATTTGATGAAATTTTGTCAGAATAATTGACGAAAAATTCAATATTTTGATTTTATTTTTAATGGTATTCTATTCCTTGGGTATGACAGATTTAGTTTCTGAAATCATGATAGCATAGAAGTGAATGGAACTATAGTTGATATTTTAAAGACCCGGAGAATTCCCTTTACCCCCACATAAATGAGGAGAGAAGAGAAAGGGTATACTTTGTTTAAAAACTCTACAATTTTAGCTTTTGCCTCCTCGATTTTTGTTCCTGGTATTAAATGTAGTACCACCACTCTGCAAAACACACAAACATTAAAATTAGGACTGCATGAGGGACATACAAAGCACACAAAAGCGAGGATGCAACAAACTTTCTCACTGCATCCTGGGAAAAAAGAGAAGGAAATAGAGAAAAGGCAGTATAATTCAGCAGAAGTGGACCAACTTTAACTTGCATTTGCATTGATTCCTAGTCTGAATAATCTATTCTCAAACATATATTTCCCCCCAATGTCCCTGAGTATCACTGTAGTATAAAAGAAAAAGTTGCAACATTTAGCTTCATATTAAGGCAGGGACCATTGCCACCCCCCAGAAGAATCAAGTTTACACCATAAAATATTGACTTATTTTGATTTCATAGTTATTAAAACTTAATTAGCTTCAGCAATACTTTAATAATTAGCACTAGTTGTTCATTAGAGCAATAGTTTTCTTTAATTGGGATATCAATAATTTTTTCTAATTAGTATATCAATATCCGTAAATATGAATGCAAATTGAATCTTTTAGCAAAATCTGTCTCTAAAAGTAGTGAAGTAGTGACTACATTTCAAAAATAGTTAAAGTTAACTACTTTTGTCTAGAAGTAGTTGTATTTGTTGTCAACTACACTTTTCAAATAGTAGTTGCAGTTTACTACCAAAAAAAAAGTAGTTTTTCCAAACACTTGGTAAGTAAGATAAAACTTATTATACAAGAAATATTACCCATGTTCAGTGATTGAAAAGAAAAAAAAAAGGTTAACTAATTATCAATAAAAAATTGAAAAAAGGATACCAATTAATTGTTATTTTATTTTTTTAGTAGTAAATAAATTATTATGAATAGGTATTTAATATGAAACAAATATTAATTGATCCATAATAAATCAATTAATATAATAAAAATTAGGGATGTAAGGGATATCTGACCTATCCGGCTGATTTTTCAATATCCAAAATACCATCTGATATCTGAATCATAACTACCAGATATCCAGCTATATACTACTAAAGTTCTACCTAGAATATGCTTGGGACAGGATGGCAAATTATATTTGATATAATTAAGCTTTCCCTATAAAACAGGGTTCCACTACTAAAATGGATGAACAGATAGTAATCAAATTTGTTTTATAGACTATACATGAGAAGTGCTGAGGGAATTTTGATTAAAAAGCTTGAGTTTAAAATGTTGAAGTTGCTATTAAACATGAAAATAAAAGCAAATTTAACACTGGAATGGATCATTCAAAATAAACACACAATTTCAATATTTATTCAGTAGTTATTGAGCATATTTATAACTAGTTAGGTGTATATTTAGGGCTGATTTCATGCTGCAAAGTGCTGTTTAATGGATATTTTCTTTTAAAAAAATCTCACTCATGCAGTGTCTGTGGCAACACACATAATTTTGAGTTTTTCTTAATAATAGTTTTTCCTTTTTTTACTCTACAAAATGAAATGCTTTCAATGAAATTGTGGCAACACATTAAAAAATATCTCCAGGCAACAAGAGTTGTTTTTGGATTATTCTGTTTAGTATGTAGTCATTTTTTTAAATACAAAAATGGCTGTGAATAAAATGAGAGATATTATCATATTTAGTGCAGTTAATATGTATATATATATTATTTTTTTTTGTCAACCTTCTGATAAGTTTTTCCACTTAATTTGGAAATGCAAGCATTTTTTTTTTTTTTTAGCTTCGCAACACACACACAAAAAAAACTACATCTTAAACAGAATAATCCAAAAGTAATTCTCGGTGTCTGGAGATATTTTTTAATGTATTGCCACAATTTCATTGAAAGCATTTCCTTTTGTAGAATTTTTTTTTAAAAAAAAGAAAGAAAGAAAATTATTACAGTAGGGGACCCGAAATCCGGAATGCTCGGGACCGGACCCATTCCGGATTTTGGGATACCGGCTGCGAACTTTACCGATTTCCGGAAGTCTTCCGAGGTAAGCTGTAGCATAGATCCTTCCGCGTTTTAGCGTCTATTATGACGTTAATATTAACTGAAACTCTATTAAATAAAAACTTTAAAAATATGCACATGATTATATATCTCTGATTAAAGAAAAAAAAATGAATGAATGAATAATACAGTATGTTAAAGATGAAGTAAAATCCATTAAAAAATTCGAAAGCTATGTTACCGAGCCGAGCAAGAATTTTTTTCAGACGGATTTGACGATTGTTGCAACTAAATTGGCTGAAAATATGCAACTTATATAATCTTAAAATTTTACTTAACATTTTTTCATACATAGTTTCCGATTGAAATAACTCATCCTGCACCGCAATTCAGCGGGATACGGAAGGACGGATAAAGCAGTTGCGCAATTTTCGGATCAACTGTCGCCTTTCCTCAGCCCGTTGATCTGCGTACTCGGAGGAAAGATTTCTGCCTAGCAATTTATTACGTAACCCAACCTTTTTTCACACATCCGCAGTACTTTGAGAAGGGGGGGGGGAACAGTCATTAAGCAGACCAAATCCCGTTCATCTTTGTTTACATTTAGCAGACTAGATGAATCATCAACACTTGAAGCTGCGCGCGTGTGTGTGTGCGTGCGTAAAGGACACATATTTTCTCCCCATTAAAGCAAGTCATTCTATAATAGCATAGAATATATTTACGTTACGAGAAATCGAAAATTACCGTACAAGATCTAACGGTAATGCAATTCTAATTTATTAAACATACAAATAAATAAAAATCAATGAGCATACCTTTATATTTTATTTATTTAAATAAATCTGTTATTTTTAATTGCTTCATTTTATCTCGTTTTTCTTTTTGTAACACTTCTTCAATTTTATACAAACTTACAATATGCTCTCTAGCAATAAAATTCTTTTTTTCTAAGACATTAATCAAGTCTCTGGTCATTTTCATGCATGCATCTATAGAGACGTTAGGTGTGTTGTCCTCTTCAGAATCATCGGAACTATTTTCACTCTCATGAGCATTATTTTCTGGTTTTTCCAGCACTAAATCTACAATTTCTTCATCCGTAAGCTGGTGGACAGCCGGAGCATTTTCCTCAGCCTGTAATAATTCTTGAATGCATTCTTCGTCGATCACTTCTTTAGATACGCTGTCCTTTGCGTACCTTACTAAATCAGAAATTAAAAGATTTTCTGAAGAAACACTAAATCCCCTGAAATCAGCATCCTTGTCTTCATCAAAAAAGATGCTCTGGGGCCATATTTTGTGCCATGAGTGCACAATAACCTCACTTTTGAGGGACTTCCATGCATCGGCTATTTTCCAGATCGCATCTTTGATTGTAAATGCAGCTTGAAACTCCAAGATATTCAAGCCATTGTTGCAGGCATTCAACATCTGCTTTAAAAATTCGGTTTTGTAAGCACATTTTAGAGCTCTCAACACGCCTTGATCTAGAGGTTGAATAACTGACGTGCAGTTGGGCGGGAGATAATATACAAAGACATTATCTTTGCTTTTTATACCAGATGCTGTATGTGCTGTACAATTGGCTAACAGCAATACAATCTTGCAGTCATCTGGAAGTCCTACTTTTTTGCAGTGGGACCGAGCTTCTTTCACAAAAACATTTTCGAACCAATTTTTGAAAATGTCGGCTGTCATCCACGCTCTTCTATTGTGTTGATAGTGAACGGGATACACTTTAACATTTTTCAGTGCACGTGGTCGTTTGCTTTTTCCAATAACAAGCAACTTGCTTTTATGGGTACCTGCAGCATTCGCTCAAGCAAGCACCGTTATGCGTTCCTTCGAGTCCTTAAATCCAGATATTGAACTTTCTCCTGCGAACACATACGTTTTACGGGGAATATAACGCCAAAACAGCGCAGTCTCGTCCGCATTAAAAATTTTTCAGGGCTCAGATTTTCAGATGAAACCATTTCGGTGAATTCTTCTGCAAAATTTTCTGCCGCTTCCAAATCTGCCGAATTTTGTTCCCCGCATACTTTCACCAACTTCAGTCCATGACGAATTTTAAATTTATTGTACCATCCAGTACTGTAGTCACATGGTACAGTGATATGCAATTGTTCGTGGAACATTTTAGCCTGGGTAATAATCGTAGCACGATCCAGGGGAAATTTCTCGCTTCTTCGTTGTCTTATCCATTCGATTAACACTTTATTTATGTCAGGACACTTAGACGTATGCAGAGTCTTCCGCTTTGCCATGAATTCCGGACGGTCACTTCCCGCAAACATCTTTAATAATTTATCTTTATGATTTTTTATGTCGTAGACTGTGGACGTTCCAATTCCGTATTCCTGGCATAAAGATTTAACACTAGTACTGCTATCTAGTTTGCGTAATAAATTCACTTTATCAGAAATGCTTAAAGACACGTGCTTCCGCTTTGGCGCCATTCTGTAAACTATCGTCAACAGGACTGGAAGCTAGTACTAGAGTAATCGTATGTCTAGTCTGTCCAGTTCAGTTCAGTTCGGCAATTCTTATTCACACTCAGCATTACCATATTTCCAGAAAAGTTTCCCTCCAAGAACAAAAACTTCCCTTTATTTACAGATGACTACGGACTGGACATCCCTTTACTTCAAATCCCGCCCACCTGTAATAATATTTTTGGGGATATTTGTCCAGCAGGATTGCGGATCTATCCAATAAAGGCAGACTGCTGTTTCTCTGGAAATGCTTTCAACAGCAACTCGCCGATCGCAAAGCGAAGAAAGGCGTGAGTAGATGTGATCGATCATTCTCCTGGTACGCGCCCGCGCCCTCCTTTCCCTGCGCTTAGCGGCGATCGACGAAATTCTTCCCAATTTAACAGGTTTTCTTATTTTTACGTATATTCAATTGAAAATGGTTTTTCAAAGAAAATGAGGAATAAAAAGGAAAATAATATCCATTTATTTATGCTTATAGGAAGGGGGGAAAAAACGATAAAGGGAAAAAAAAAATTGCAGAAAAAAAAGTTCGGGATTCCGGATTTCGGGTCCCCTACTGTATTAAGAAAAACTCAAAATTATGTTTGTTGCCACATGTCCATGTGCAAATGTGGAGGTGATCTCACCTTTTCCTGTTAGACTGCTGTTTATAGGGGAAGTTTAATTATAAGCACTGTGTAGAGAGTATCATTTAAAAAATATGTGCATTCCCCATGGCAGAAACAGGACGACACAGCAACATTGTCACAGAAATAGAATGATCCTCTGAAGACAAATAGTCTTCAACAGAGTTGAAAAATGCACTGAAGACCAATTTCATGTTATTCTAATTTTCAATGAACAATGTTTAAATGCACCCACATCTTTGTGTGTACATGCATGCATAAATATATATATATTGTGCAGCAGAAAATTTTTTGTATTTCTGCAGCTTTTCACAGAAAGCATGACAAAATTCTGCCACTGGATGTGCATTCAATATATGCAGTTTCTCTCATGGTAATCCCACAAATAATGTAATTTTACACTCTCTGCCTATGGAATTTCTCCGATATTTTTAATTTGCTCTGGAAATCCAATAATTAACAAAAAACTCTTAGTTATTCTGCCATCAAAATTTATTTATATGTGCAATGAGAAATTTTCCATCCTTTTAGAAATTGACAATATTTTACTGAGCATTCCTTTATTGAAGTCTCTAATACCTAATGATTAAAAATTAACCCTTATTGTACATATTTATTTTTTAATTGAATTTAGTCATTTAATTGAAACTTGCAGAAAATCATAAGTGAATTTGATTTTTAAAGTTAAGTATACACTTAAAATGTGTTTGTGAAATATTTATTAATGAAAACTATAACATGGCTACTTGTACAGACAACCATGTTGTAACGTTGTATTTTACTAGTTTAAAATAGTTGTTTTAGTTACTACTACTGTATTGCATATGATTATCATTCTAGTTATGACTGCAAATGACTTGCAGTGTATGATTATCACTCTATACATAAAGTACTTGACTAATCTTTTTTTTTCTGTGTGTTGCATGTCGAAATCAAGAGTAAAAAAGTGAAATTTCCTAAAATTTGGAAACTAATGTTTAGAATGATTTTTTTTAATGAATTTATTTTAAAGGCTAAACAATTAAACAGATCTAGTTTTGTTTTTTAATTTGTAGTTTAATATATATATATATATATATATATATATATATATATTATTTTAGAAATTTAATGCATAGAATGAAAAATTCTGTGTTATACTTGTATAGAACTACAAAGAAAGCATTGCAATTTCATTTAAAAGGGATAAATATTTAAAAGGGATTTACTTTTTGTTTATTAATATCCTAAGAGTAATTTAACTTAAAATATAACTAAAAATGACTTAACGTAAATAAATATTAAATGATTAAAACAGAAAAAAGGCATTAAACCCAAATTAGGAAAAAAATAACTTATCTATCATAGGTATTTTATCAAAACAGATAAATTCTTAAATAAACAAAAAAAAAGTGTGCATTTCTTAGTCAAAATAATCTACAATTATATTTATATTAATAAATGTGTCATGGTTAAAATTTGTTTGCTTCTGCCGGTAGTGTACACATAAAAAGAATATTTTAACTGTTTACCTTTTAAGTAACTTTTTTATGTACATATATGTAAAGATATTTAGTTTCTGTAAATTATAAGTCAATTATTAAAAAATACTTTAATGATATGTGAAACATGTTTGTAATTTATTGTTCTGATGTCATTATATTAAAAAAAATGAAAAAAACACACTTAATAACTAAATACTTGTTTAATGTTAGATATCCGTATCCGGCAAACAAAGGAGCTTCGGATATCCGATATCTGGTATCTGGCAAAATCAATATCCGTTGCATCCATAATAAAAATATTTACTTCATATTAATAGTTTGTTTACTAATGAGCTAAAAATACAGAGTTTAATTATTGTTTTTATTTAATGTAAGAAATAGTAGAAAAAAACATGAAAATTGCATTAAGATAGAAAAACTGTAAGAATAGTGTTACAGAAAGGTAATATGAAGGGCAATAATTAACATATTTTTATATTGGAAAGGATTGGGCATTTTAACGTTTATATTACATTCAGGAGAAACATTAGTTTGGCGAAAGTATGACAGAAGTACAGGTGAAAATCACGTTATTTCTCTAATTATCGTGAGTTTATCTTAATTTCGATATTTAACGATTTTCTGCAGCTTGGATATATATTCAATAATATAATAACTGAAAACATTTTAATATTTTGTTTACTATAATGTGCTGATTATTTTTGTGTAGTATTAAGTCAAAATTTAATAAATTGCTTTCTGTGCTTTCATATTTCCAAATTTCTTAATATGCGTATCAAATTATTCATTTCTCAACCAATGGTTCACTAACCCCAGGGGCTCACGAGGTGTAGAAAGGGGTTTGCGTAAATAACATACTAATACACAACAACTATACAAGGGGTTTTCCAGTTTCTTTCAAATTTTAGAAGGGGTTAGCGAGCAGAAAAGGTTGGAAACCACTGAAATAGAGAATGGTTTTGAAGTAAGGAAGTGATTTTATGTAACATGTCTCTTCACAAAGGAAGCTAATTGTCACTGTCTTGTTTTGTTAAAAAAGTACTGCAAAAGTTCTTCACTGGTATTAATATGCCATACACTTTTGGAACATTGTGAACAGTGTAACTGATTAACATATATTAAAAAATACTTATTTCATTCTCTGTTATATTTTTCTTCATAATGGTTTCCACTACTGCAATGCTCTCTGCTATTTTCTTTAGTATGTTTGATCAAATTGATAAAAATGTTGTACCACTACTGCCTTAAGATAAAATATTTACAGAGTTATGTAAGTATATTGAGTTCACACTAGCTAATGAATATAATTGGGTTTAAAGTAATTAAAAAACTTTGTAAAAAAACACACATAAGGAGTAATAGGTAAGAGGATACACACGTTTCGTTCAAAAATTGTTTTGAACTTCTTCAGTCCAAGCCCTTCATCGTAAAGAACACAGGGAACTGAAAAGAGATCTTCTCTCGATCATTGACGACGAAGGGCTTGGACTGATGAAGTTCAAAACAATTTTTGAACGAAACGTGCGTATCCTTTTACCTATTACTTCTTATGTGTGTTTTTTACAAAGTTTTTTAATTACTTTATCGTTTAACACCAGTATTTTGAGTGATTTTTCAATAATTGGGTTTTACTCATTCACAAAATTAAAAACAAGAAGCTGTTTATGTGTGGAATTAGCTATAATTTTAATTCCTGCCTTTATGTTCCTTTTTCTATTTATCATTTCTGCATAATTCTGTCATCGTTTATCTGCTCTTTAAATCCTTAAATTGATGTTTTATTAACCTTCATGATAATGGTATAGACTGCTGGAACCTTAAGGTATTTGCGTTTTAAACTTTTTACCAACTTTCTCTGTAACATGTATTGTGTTTTCTCAAGAAGTCGGGGAATAGAGCTGTATCCCAGTCATTTTTGTACAAGTTGCTAGTTGTCCATGAAGGAAATGGGTTACTGTGAATTTACGTAAAAAACAAAAATTTCTGACACAATTCCCAAAATATCACAGTGTTTAAACATGTTACTGAAACAAAAATTTAAGATAAAGGCTGAATACACTCCATGACACAGTTTGTTTCACATCATAAGTAATGAACAAAAAGAACACTCACTAAAATGCAGATTTTTTTAAAGTTACGCAGAACAGTTGAGCTACATTATATTCATCTGAGAATTTTTCTGGGGCCTCACCATTACTGAGGGGATATGACACAGAACGTGGTAGATGACTGATGTGTGAAGGCCCCAGGTTTGGGCTTATCATGCACATGGCTGTTGATCTAGCGATCTGGATTTGGACAATTTCAAATCATGCTAGCTAGTCATGACACACAGACAGACTGAGAATTTCTCCTGTTATTAGTTATCTAACTAGATGTGATGTATTGAAGCTGTGATATGCAAATTTTAAAGAGTGAGGTTAAAAGCCAATTAATTAAATTTCTACTAGTGTTATGATAACCAATTGTTCTCTTTTTATTCTCTTATTCAGGCATTTGCTAGGAGAGATAGCAACCAATATGGTGAAATTCCGAGGCCAGTTCTTGATTTATCACAACAGGTAAACTCTATAATTTGTTGCAAAATAATATGGAAGTTATAATGCTATGCTTAATCCAGTAAATGCCTCTTAATAAAATCAGCAGCTTAATCTGATCAAATTGTCAAGAATGGAATCAAATCAATATAAATGCACTGAAACAGCTGTTTAATAGAAATCAGTATCGCTGCTTAATAAAATCAAAAATTGGAACCTGAAAACCAGTTAAAATAAAAATTCTAAGAAAAATGAAGGATGTGTATCGGGGGAGGGGGGAGGAGAGGGGGATTGCACACAGCAATTCATTGTCTCTGCTGAAATCTTCTCACGTAGAGAGTTGCTACCCCTGACTTCAGACTTAAGATATTGAAAGAATAAGAAGTTTTTTTTTACTTAACATCGAGCTGTGTTTGAGAGGAGGGTAGATAAATGTTATAAGGCATACCCTCCCTTTTACTCTATATATATGAGATGTCAGATATTTCAAGTAAAGTTTCAGAGTTAAGGCAGGTAATATGGTTTATTGAACATTACATTTAAGTTACAATTTAGAATGAGAAGAGGGGAGGGGAGACGGGTACAAGAATCAGCGTGGACTCATGAAGCAGATCCAGTGGCAGAAGTCCCCCGATTTTCGATGTGCGGGAGTATTTACGCTTACCACACCACGTGGTCTGCGAAGACACAACTCCTCCTCTCTCTTATCTCTGATCGAACCACACACATTTACCAACATGACCGGCATCCGGGGCTACAAGGGCGTGAGGACACGTGTACATCTAAAGAACTCAGAATCGACGGCCTGATGTCTGACAAATAACAAAATAAATAAAACATAGCTCCAGAGCGCGCGTGGCAAGTATGACAGGAAAGTAAAACTTACAGTGAAAGTACCCGCTTGAACCCAAACCCAAATACCGCAATACCCAAACTAGTAAAACCCAAATTACCTTTTTATACATTACAATATCCCCCCCGGAAAAAGAAGTCTGACGAGCAATATCATTGAGGTGGCCAGTCTCTCACTTGCGAGTCAGACGTCCTTGCAACCTAATCTTAAAACTGCGAACTAATCTAATTTTCAAGTTTAGACACCTTAAATTTTTCTGGCTAGAATTCTGGAGTTATGTTGTACAATACTTGAGAGGCAGGATGCAGTTTCTAAAATTTGACAAAACATAATGATGCAATAGTACGACAATAAAAATAAAACAATGAGTGCGCACAATTTTTTTTCAAATTATCACAAGTAATATTTACAACCTAGGTGGGATACAATAATACTGTACAACAATATAGTAATATAGTTCAATAAAATGGAATAAACATGGCTGACATGCATTTTCTTTGGCAAATACTTATGGCTTTGGCTTGCATGGCATAAAGTGAATGGAATGAAAATAACTTGGCAAAATGGTTGGCAAAATGCAGTTGGCAAAATGGAGTAAATTTATTTAGTGTAAAGGCAATGTAAAAAAAAAAATGTAAAAATGTGCATAGTGTGTAGAAAATTTCGAAGACCATAGCTGTGAAACAGCAGTATTAACAGGAATGCTTGCTTGAAGAATTTTTCAAGGTAATACAATAAATGATAGCCTGCATGAGGTACTGCATTTATGTGACCTGACATTTTTTTTTTTTTTTTTTCTAGCAATGTCTTGTTGTACTTTTTTTATTTGGTTATTACTAGTATTTCTTAACAATCTGAGGGCGAATACTCTCCTCAGAGGTTTTATTACTAGTTAACCGTCTAGGCAAATTTAAATTTTATTACATGAAAAAAAATAGTTGGCATCATTATTCAATAAAGGAAATAATATACGATCATTTTGGCACACAAAAATTTTACACAGTAACTATTCAAAATAAAACATCTACATTTAAGCAAACCTAATATAATGCAAGAAATTTTTTTATTTACATTGACACAATAAGTATTTGTTGTTTTCATTTAAGTTATCGTACCGGGGTGCATGAATTTGTCATAAATTTTCAAGTGACTTTTCAGTGAATAAAATGACATAATCTCAAGTAAATTAGAATTTGTGTCAAGTTGAGAGTCCCAATCGGTAAGTCATTTCAGGTAAATAATCGAATGAATCTAAACTACGTCATAGTATGCAAATGACAAAAATTCAAATTTAAAATCTTCGGGAAATATAGGTAATGTAGTAGTAATTTAAGCATTAATTTAATAAAAGTAAGACCAGTATAAAACTTCAATTGAAATAAAATATTTAATAACACAATTCAATTGTAAACTTACCTTAATGAAAATACTATATTAATCAAAAGAAGCGCAGATATATCAATACAATTTTTTTTTCTTCTCTTTCTTTTTTTTTTCTTTTCTTTTTTTTTTATCAACATTAAAATAGCACTTTAAAATAACACACACAATTAATAACCATTTAAATATAATGCTCTAATGTTCACTTCAAGTCTAAAATAAAAATTGCTTACTTTTACGAAAGAAATTGATATCCACAAATTAAAATCGTCATCCCTCAACGATAAACAAAACACACACAAAAAAAAATATCTTCTCTCACAAGTTCAATGCAGGCAGGAGGAGTTTCGGTCAACCGCAAAAACAAAAATATTCGGCACGGAGAAAAGGGGGAAATAATTCACCAGTTGCACACACTTCTCGTGGGGGGCTGTTTTGGGTGCAATGAAGGCAGTGAAACTCCGTCGATTTCCATCGGATTTTCAAAATAACAGTGGACGTGTGAAGAAAAAAAATAAATAAGGAGGCACAGATTTCTGGATGGTAAACACGGTACAGAAAAATGATATCAGATAACGGAGGGCAGGCACTTCTTTAATTTACGTGTCGGCATCAGCGTCGTTAGTCGCTATGGAAAACTCAGGAGCGCCAATTTTTTATGGGCTTCATGGGAGGATTCGATGGGAGGTCAGGCGAAAGTAGTTTCATCAAAGCAGGGAATGAGAAGTCCAGATATCTGCAGTCGGTGAAGGGCAAGTTGGTTCTACGTATCTCTCTGATCGGCAGGCGGTCGGCATAACGCCGCATCTTCGGCGTACTCCGCATCTTCCGGTAAGCAGTGTACCCTGTCTCCTGACTATTGAGCGTTAATTTTTTTACAATTTAAACTTTTTAATTGGCACACAGGCAATCATCCTGCCGGCTATTTGAGACGTCAGATATTTCAAGTAAAGTTTCAGAGTTAAGGCAGGTAATATGGTTTATTGAACATTGCATTTAAGTTACAATTTAGAATGAGAAGAGGGGAGGGGAGACGGGTACAAGAATCAGCGTGGACTCATGAAGCAGATCCAGTTGAAGAAGTCCCCCGATTTTCGATGTGCGGGAGTATTTACGCTTACCACACCACGTGGTCTGTAAGACACAACTCCTCCTCTCTCTTATTTCTGATCGAACCACACACATTTACCAACATGACCGGCATCCGGGGCTACAAGGGCGTGAGGACACGTGTACATCTAAAGAACTCAGAATCGACGGCCTGATGTCTGACAAATAACAAAATAAATAAAACATAGCTCCAGAGCGCGCGTGGCAAGTATGACAGGAAAGTAAAACTTACAGTGAAAGTACCCGCTTGAACAATACTCAAACTAGTAAAACCCAAATTACCTTTTTATACATTACATATATACAGTATAGAACCTGTTATTCAGAATGGTCGGAACCAGATTATTCTGGATAACTAGTTGGGCATTAACACAACATCCACTATTTGATTGGTAGCATATATGTTACTCTACTTTTGATTATAATTAAACATTAATGGTCAATACAATAGAAAAATAATATAAAAAACTCTTTTAAGATCAAGATAAAAAAAAATAATCATGTTTAGAGAGAAAGTAGTAAATATATGATAACTTCTTGAAAATTTAGTCATACACACTAAAACAATAAATAAATAAACACCTTACCTAGTTGCTCACATTTTAAATGCTAGATGAAGAAAATTGAAAAACTAAAACCCAAGAAATGGGAAAAAAAAAAAAAAAAAAACAGTGTGGAACTAACTCTTGTCGGTGCAAAGTAGCCTCAGATTATAGTTTTATTTTTTACTGCTTACATCCTTAAGTGTAATACACTGTTTAAAATATATATATTTATTTATAGCCTTACCTACCAGCTGTATTAAAAAGATCAGCATCCAAAGGAGATATTTTTACTACAAGTATTCAGGAACGATCCTATGGAACAAATGAAGACAGTGTTCAGTCTACTCCAGATGGTGGAAGTATTAATATACCTAGTGCAGACACTGATCCTATAACAGGCGGTGATGAGCATTATCAACGGTTTTGAGTTTCAATTTTATTTTAATTTTTTATATTTGTATGGATTAAATAATGATGAGACTTGCTTTTAATGCTTGTGATATGTATTGGAAACAGTCTGGCATTTTAATATATTTTCCTACTTACAGTGAATTATTTTAACTGTCCTACTATACTTAAAAATGTTAGAGCTTATGTTTTTTGGATTATTTTTTATTATTATTTAGCTCTTATGATAAATATAATAAATATTTTTGAGAAATTTTTAAGTTTAAAGTTTTGTTTGAAGTACAGTATGTACTTTTCTCTTAATAGTCTATGCTACAAAAATCCTGGATATCTAATTTATTTTCTCGTGACTTAAAATGCTTTCCTTGTTTAATTAGTTTATTAATTTTCTCCACTTTTTTAGATAATCATCCTTTTTTTAAAATAAAAAATATTCTTTCTTAAAAATAAAAGAAGTCTCTCTCTGTATGTTTTTTAAGAATATGAATATTAAATTTGGTTTTGCTTTCACTATAAAATATAAAGATTATTATTTGTTTATAGCTACATTTCTTAACTGACAGGGTCTATTAGGATAACAGTTTTCTGGGTTATGCTTTATTTATAGAAACAAAAATCTTCCTTTGTAAAGTGCTGAAAGAATTTCATCGTAGCATAGAACCTGTTGTACTGAATGAATATTGATGTTGATTTCTTTGTTCTATCTACCAAGTTAATGAATTTGAAAGAATATTTTTCTAAAACTTTATACCCAAGTCATGAGAAGTTGTATTCTTTGCTAGTCTGTATGAATTTTTAATGTATAGTGATTGTGTGAGTATTTATTTTAATTCAACTAGCATTGCATCTGTATCTGAAGGACATTTTCTTGACTTGAAAGATTTATTTGCTTATACCTCTGTGATATTTAAACATTTTCTTATCTGAAGAATTCTTTTATTTACTGTATGTGCCTGCCTTTGCTTTATTTTCACACTTTCACTGTATATGTGATTATCACTGAAAAAAAAAATGTTTATGAATATTATCAACATGATTTTTTTTGTTGCAAAGTGGGTTCATTTTTCTTTCTAGGAGAATGTAATAAATATATAACATTGGTAAATGAGAGGAGCAATTTAGCTGATTCTAATCTATGAAGCCAATATATAAAATTGATGACAGATTTTTCTCTCCTTTATTTTTCAGATGAAATTAAAATGAAATTTTTCATGAGCTGAAGCATCGTGATTCTTTTACTTAATGTTCTGAGCATCTTTTACAGTATTCTTATCAACAATAAAATCATTAACTTAAATTCCAATTTGTTAACTTATATTCTTTCACTGCTGTTAGAGTATAGTCAGAATAATGTTACAAAATCAGTTTAAATACACTTTGATATGTTTAAAGACACTTCAATTTTTTTTTTAAATTGATCAAACTTTCCCTCTCTCTCTTTTTTTTTACCCTTTAAGTTTGTCTTAAAATAACTTTTTGTGTTCTTATTTTGATAATACTTTTTATGCTAAAAGAAAATATAAGGGGCAGTCAAATAAAAATGAGACACTATATAATGAGCATGAAGCAGAAGTTGGTAAGGCAGGTAGGTGTGTGTATAGAAGTACCCTCTACTGGGAATCAGAAAGATACATTGCAAATTTTCATTGATGTGTCATTTGTCTGTTAAACATACTTGAATTGGGGTCTATGAGCTGTGTGTGCATCCAACATCACTATAGCTGAATAAGAGGAACAGAAGAGTGTAGTACATTTTCTTGGCTGTAGAAGTATCATTTGGCTAAGACGTGACATTCATGCCTAAATGTCTGCTTTGTATGGCAAACACGGAATGTTACATGCACTTGTGTTTGAGTGGATAGCATAATTCTGTTGCGTGATAATGCCCTTCCATATGTTACCTTAGCTGTTTCTACTATGTTGCAGAAGTTTTGAAGGCAAACCTTTACACAGTCCAACTCTCTCACCATGCAATTTCCATATTTTTGTAACTTTGAAAGAAGACATTTGTTGCCATTAATTTGCTTTGGACAAAAAGGTGCATGCCTGGGAACAAGCATGTTTCTGTGGGTAACTGCAAGCATTTTTCCATGAACAAATGTATCATCTTGTCTCAGTGTGTGTTAAAAATATTAACAGTTATTGCAATTAATTTTTAAAGAAATGAAGGCTGTATTTACTTCTTTCCCAACTGTCTTGTTTTCATTAGATTGCCCCTTATATTAAGAAGATATTTGGCCTCAGCACTACAATGGCTAAATTTAACATCAAACATTATTTGTGTTATTGTATTAACCAAACTGTACTATTTTATTTATATTCTAAAAATATACATATTTTGTGTTACTTACTCTGGTATCACTTGCAAATGCCCTTAATCGCATAATTTAAAAATCTAATAGCTGGCTGTAGACTGTTTAAATTTAGTACTTTTGTGTATTCAGCCAGTTAGTGAACATTTTCTGTGTAATTTTAAGATGCTTAAAATTTAATATAACTGTTACATAATTATTTTGCTTGAGTGTATTAGTTTAAATAGAATTTAAAAATGTAGGTTTTTTTTTATAATATTATCCATGTCAGTTATAATAAGTTTTATTTTTATCAATAACAACTTTCTCTCATTCAATATTGATTTTGTTTTTCAAAAGTCATACTCATGATTAGCAAAGGAGTATTCAGATACAGATGTAAAGGAGTATTGTATCATATATATTTTGTTCATTTTAGTCATGTTTATGTTACTACTCATAAAGCTGGAGGCATTCATTTGGATTAAGCTTTTGAGTGTGTATGTGAATATATATATATATATATATATATATATATATATATATATATATATATATATAATGCAGTACTTCAGTACTTATTTGCTTTTCTTTTTTGTTACAGTTAAAGAGTAATTAGAGTTTTTGAGTTGAAATGATTTAATAGATCTGAAATGAAGATCAATCATTTCTCATTATTTTATTTCTGTTTGCAATAAAACCTGCTAAAATGAAACAGTATACAGTTTTTATTACTTTATATTGTGTCATCATTGAAGAGAATTAAATCTCAAGTCTTCAGTGAGTAACTTTTAAACATTATTAGCATTTTAAAATGTTCCCTGTTCAATACTTAATACCTGTAAAAATGTTCTGTGATTTTAAATAGTCTTATAATTGTTTATCTTGAAATGGTAATTGTAGCTTAAACAGCATTTTAAAAAATGTGTTTGAGTTTTAAAAGGGTGCATTACAGAGCTTGTAGAGACAGTGCACCAATGGCAAACATTACTCTAAATATTTAATTTATGTTTAGACATGTCTAAATGCAAATCGAGTATTTAGAGTTAAACATGCCATTACTTTTTACATTGACACACTGTTTTTTATAGGCTTAGTGATGCACCCTCTTAAAACAAAAAATGATCATATCATTGGATTTGGTGTGTAAGTAAATTAAATTTGTACTGACTTTTTTTTCTCCTGTAAAATTAAAGAGTTCGGAAAGGAAGGGCTTTAAACATTTTAATAAAAGTTAAACAGTTGTTTTAAGATACTTTGTGTTGTAATTTATTCTTGTATTAAAAGTTGCATAGTATCCAAATTTATGCTTTTTTCGGGGGGCACTATTTGTGAATTTAATCAGCTTCATATTCTCTTCGAGACCATAAAACACTGTTCTTCCTTTTTTTTTTTTTTTTTTTGACTTAAGTTAAAATAAAATCTTAAAGCTTCATGCTTATGAAATTTGTTGATTAAAGCTAGATACCCATTAGTAACCGCATTTATATCTAATATATATACTCAAATTGCTTTAATTTACATTCATGTCCTGGTTTTTAATAGTTTGATCTCTTAATAGAGATGTTTTGATTAGCAATATAAAATGTTAACAATTTGCTTAGTAAAAAAATAATGAATAATAAATTAATATAATGCTTAATAAAAAAATAACATGAAAATGCTGACCATGAAAAATCAGTTATCACAAAATGACACATTAGTCACAAGCTATGCAATTTAATACTTTTTTTTTCTTTTAACATTACACAAAACTTGTTTAACACAAAAAATTCTTTTTTTGATCTTTGGTGGCATGTGTGTGATAAGTCACTAGCATGATTTTTTTTTTTTAATGTTTAACTTCTGGGAATCTGTTCCTCTTCCCTCACAGTCCCCTTTTTGTTTTTCTCCCCCAGTAGTCATCCTAGAAGTATCATCCATCAGGTCCCTCACCCTATTTGCATGAAAAATATATTTTAAAAAAGGTAACTGATTTCCCCTCCCCCCAAACATAATAATTTTTTACGTTCTTTTCACCCCAATGGATGCAACCAACTTTTAGTTAACAGGAAGTCGAAATAAAATATAACAGCATCAAAAATATTGGTGAGTTTCGTTCTTTTTTTATGAATCTTTTAACAAGAAATTCTTTTAATGCAAAAAAAATATTGTGGTCCCTTCAGTTTTGTTTGAACGGTTCCCTCTGTATATAATAAGAGTACTACTTGTTAGATATTTGCATGGTCAAAACTTTCAAAACTGTTTAATTCTGGATTTGTTTTGTGATTCTACCCTTTGAATCAAATTTATTTTTATCAAAATGTACAATAATTTCAAAATTGTAATCCAAAAATTAATGTATAAAGCATAATTTTTTAATGAATAAACCCTGAAAGCTCAGTTTTCATGAGAGCTAAAACATACTGTGAAATCTTTAAACTAATAGAACTGCTACAAACTTGATAAAAACTGTTTTTATTGATTAATGATACATAAGAAATATTTTATTAATTAAAAAATAACCATCTTCAGTGCCCTGATCAAAAGTGTTCTGCTGTATGGAGCAGGAACTTGGCAATCATGTCTGCAAGTAAAAAGAAATTGTTATCTACAGAAATGTATTTTTGCTGACATTCAGTTAGAACTTCAAGACTAAAAAAAAAAAAAAAAAAAAGACTGCTGAAGAATGAGCAAGGATTGGTGTTCCTCATAAAGAAAATTGACAAGAAGAAACTAAGAAGAAGTTGCAGGCATGCTCAACACATCAATAGGGATAAAATACCACAGCTTGCACCAAACTGGAAACCTGAAGGAAAAGCAGGAGGGGAAGACCAATGGAAAGATGGAAAGACAAGCTTATAAGGAATATGGCAGAGAATGAAATAGATGAGGAAGATGCTCAGGATAGAGATGGAGACAAAAACTGAAGGATGATTTTGATTGAAAGGAAACCTCAAAATTGTGGAAATTCCTAATAAAAGAGAATAAATACAAATCATTATTATTATTAATTTCAAGAGTTCCAAATTTTTTAAATTTCACCCTGTCTGTATTACACCATAAATGCTCATTTTTGATCTGTAAAAACACTCATCATGAAACCTGTAAAGCTATTTCATTGAAACTAAAATTTTATAATTATTTTCAGTTTACATTGTCTACTTTTGCCTTTTTGTATGAACAGAATTGTTGCTGCTGAAGTTGTTTGAGTGTATGTGTTAGAAAATAACTTAAGTACAGCCAATTTTGAAATTAATTTCACTTTGGATGACTAGACCCATGTACATCTGGAAGTATGGTTACTTTGAGATAAAACCAACTGGAATAGTTTTGTCATTGAATTCAGTAAATTAATGAAGCTCAGCATAATCATATAAATTTCATATGTATTCAATTTAAAATTTGCTGTATTCCTTTTATTTTCTATTTCAGTTTTATCTATAGCAAATATATTTTTAATGATTCATGCAGTGAATAATGTGTTTTAGCTCTGTGCTGTTGACATATTGTATAAAATCAGGTACTCCATGTAAGTGTTTCATAAAGTTCCCTTACTTTTTCACAATCCTGTATAAATATATTCAAGTTCTAATAAATTTTCCTGAGCTATGAATATAACCAATAACTTAACTAAGAATATTATTTATAACATGCACAATTTCCCTTTTAGGTTTTATAATGTATTCAGAATTTTTATTTTATTTAACTTTTAAATTATATGATTTCATATATATTTTTCAAATTACAATTTTATTCATAATAGCAGGTTTTACTGCAGTTTTCTATTGTCCCAGATTTTGCTAGTGGGTTGAATGTAACAGTTTCGTAAAAACAAATCCTAAGAATTTTCTAATTTGTAATTTTATCAGTAGATTCAATTTTAAAATGCTTCAGCATAATTCTATTTATTTATTTGTATTACTTATCAGGTATTTATTATGTATTACTTATCAAAAAAATAATTTTGTTAAAACAAATTTTGCTCAGTTTTCATTGTGTTTTTCTACTAACCAGTATCCAGATATTGATAACATTCCTGTATTCAAATATATAATTTTTCCTTTTTTACAAAATTTCACTTATATTTTTGGGGAGAACATATGTTAAGTTATTCTTTGTCATTATGACTTTTATTATTATTTAAAAAGAAGTTGTGAAAGTAACTTTAACCTTTTATTTATATTTTTTTTTAAATTTTTTTGCCACAAAGGAAGAAAAATTCTCTTAAGAAAGAGAAGTAGAGTTCTTTTGCAGAATAAAAGATGTAAGAAGTTGTATACTCACCCAAAATTCTAGAAAATGACACAAATCTTTTTATATGTTATGCTTTCCAACTGCCATTTTTTAATTAAAAAAAGAGTAAAGTTCTCTCCATATTCAGTGAAAACTATTTGAAAATTATTATATTTTCTATATTTAGTAACTTCTATTCTTATTCTAAATTATTAACTTCTTTTGTCATAATAAATTGTTATTAAAGGTCAATGCAGTTCATATAATGTAAGAATATGCAAATTTCATTATTTAAACTTTTTAACAATAAGTATACACATCGTTATGTTAAGCATCTTAAGAATATTCATCTAATATTAGTGCTAACTACTATTCTTTCTATTTCAGTGTTACAATAATATCTATTTTTCAGAATTAATTTTTTTATTTCTAGGATTAAATTAAATTTATAATAACACAGCTCTACAAACTAGTGTACTGAATGTAAAAAGTTTCTTGCATAATAATTATGATTTTGCAACATTAATAGAAATCAAGAATTTTTGCACAATGCTTTCATTTATTATTCAATGGATTTAATTGTAGCAATGTACTACCAAATCGCTGACGCAGATATACAGTGAAACCCTGGTTTAACATTACCGACATTTAACAATTTCTCTCTGTAATGCCATTTTTTATTATTCCCAAATATTTTCATATATTTATGATGCTAAAAATAACCAGTAATGACATTTAATTTTCCACATTTAACGTTATTCTCTTTGTTTTTTTTCAAGAAAAGTTCAGGGTGTTTTCACTAAAATAAGTCATAGTGATAGTGAAGGGAAGCAAATTACAGGACATGATTTAACCCTGGTTTAACATTACCAACATTTAATAATTTCTCTCTGTAATGCCATTTTTTATTATTCCCAAATATTTTCATATATTTATGATGCTAAAAATAACCAGTAATGACATTTAATTTTCCACATTTAACGTTATTTTCTTTGTTTTTTTCAAGAAAAGTTCAGGGTGTTTTCACTAAAATAAGTCATAGTGATAGTGAAGGGAAGCAAATTACAGGACATATAATTCTCTCAAGGTTTCATGCTGTCCAAACTGTGAAAGAAGTGAAAGTGTTCTTTTCAAATATTGAATGTCAAGAGAAAAATGTGAAAAAAACTGATATGTATTGAAAATTAAATTTGTCCTGCAAATAGTAAAATAAAATACAAAGGAAAATAATTGAGTTATTTGCAAAATAATTTTGTACATTAACATCTGAATTACTGTAGAGGAAAGAAATAAAATGTATGTAGCATAAATTATATTTTATTTTGCTGTTTTTCTCTAACCTTGATTTAGTATTTTTGCACATATAACATTATTTCTTTTTTGTCCCTTCAGTGACATTAAATTTGTTGTTTTACTGTATAGATGAACTTTCTTTGGTTTCCCCCCCCTTTTTTTTTCTATTTTATGGTTTAATTTTGTAATTCAATTTTATTTATCAATAACTATTTATTGCTTTTTAAATTCAGTGTGAGAACCATAATCATATCAAGTGTAAAATAATAATTATTCACTTTTTAAAATATTGTTGATTTTTTTCATATAAATTTGAACATTAATATTAAGATTTATTTATATTGCCTGGTTTATGTTCTTTAAGGAAATGAATAATTTGCTGAAGCATTTTTTAATATGGAGTATTTTATTCGAAGTATGATATCAGATTTTTAACAATTGTGTTTGTAATTAGTTACATCATTTATTAATACGCAGTGTAGATATGCCTAGCTTACTGTATATGAATCTCAGTCAATTGTGAGATATCATAAAATATTATTTTTCTTTATCTGCATTTGATTGTGATGATTTTCATTTTCATATTACTGTTTATTTATTATATTACTTCATATGCATCTCAGTCAGTGGTGAGATATCATCAGAAAATATTAATTTTCTTTAACTGCATTTCATTGTGATAATTTTCATTGTTTAAAAAGTACCAGCTTTGAAAACAAAATTATATTTTCTGCGTTCTTTAATAATGCTTTTTCTTTATTGCTTGATTAGCTGCAATTTTGGTGTTCGCATCAACTAAGTCATGTAATATTACATTTTTAAATTAATAAAATAGTTCTCAAACATGATAACACTGTAGCTAAGTATAATTTGTGGTGTTGTGATAATTTTTTGTTGAATGTTGAGTTATTTTTTGGTATGAAAGGCCTAATTTATGTTTTAATAATTTATATCTGGGTGATTCAAAATAGATGTTATAGCAATAAACAAACATACTTTCAATTAGAAGAGTTCGTCAAATAAAGAGTAGCTTTCAGATATGGCATATTTTTTAGTAGGGGCTGTATACATGTTTAAATACAAAATTTAAATTTTTGTATGGTCCCTTCTTTCCTATCATTTATATTTGAGAAAATGCTGCTCTGTGTCTTAAGAAGGTAAATATAAAAATCTCATGCTCCTGAGTAGAATAGTTACCAAAATATTGCAAATTAAAAATTTTAGCATTTTTTGCCAAATACTAAGGGGATTTCTCAAAAGTGAATAAAATAAAATGACTTTTCAACTGACATTAATTTATGTTAGTGATCATTCGACAGCTACATGTGACTCTTCAAAATCATATTTTACCTATAATCTTCCCAATGCATGCTTGACAGTGTTTAGTGAAAGTTAACCTACACCATTATTTTGTCAATTTCTATTACACTTTGAAATTCCTTCACTCGTAGCGTGACGTAATTAGTGGATGACCCCCTAAAAGACTAAATTATTGATAATTCCATAACACAGTATCTATCAGTTCAGATAAAATTGTACCTGTTAACTCTATTGTTCTGTTCACATTTACTATGCACATGTAAAGTTTGGGTCAATAAGACCTGAACATGGAATACTTACTAGAGGAGTTTAATTTTTACAAAATGATAAAAATATATTAATCTTAAGATAAATAATTCCTCCAAAAGAAATATATATATATATATTTGAAAAATAATAACAAAAACATGAGTATATTAATGAAATGTAATATTTATTACTTTTTAGATCTTTCCCCTTTTGATTGACTAATTGGACAAAAATTAGATGTATGTAAATTGCTATGTGTTTGCTACAATTTTATCAAAATATATTTGCTATTTTTAATCATTGCTGGGTGGACAAAATCTTCATCAGGCACTTTTATTACACATCTGTGACCTAACAATGTACAGCTGTGGGAAAAAAAAAAAAATACTTTTTTCGGCCGTCGATCATTGTACAGCAAAGTTACAGATACCAATCATTTTCGATTGACGTACACTTTAATTTGCTATGCATAAAAATTGCATAAGGGGCCATCGACATATTAAAATTCACACCAACTTTTTTTCCCCAATAGCAAGCCCTAGATTTCACTTCATATTCAAAAATTTAGCTCATTTTAACCCCAGATACCAATTTTCAATAAATTTGAACTGAAAATATGTGAGTTATGAGCACCCAAAATCCCCCTCCCCATATGTTAAAATACAGTAGACTCTCTGAAATCCGCACACCTTGGGACCAAGGGTTTTGCGGATTATAGAATTTTGCGGATTACAGATCATTGTTTCGTTTACATTTTTTCTTACTATAGTTATGAAGCAACAGAACATTTTTAATGGCCGAAATTAATTATACTGTCACACTTAGTTTAATTATTAAAGAATTTATTAAAATATATGAAAAAAAATAAATTTTATTTTACAAAACTCTTGCAGACTGAAATTTTTCTTGAAGAAGGCTTAAACTTTCATACTTTAATTTTATATTACTATTTTTTTAATTTTGCAAACATGGAATCAATTATTTAAAAACAGGTAAAAACACGTTAAAATCCATATGTAGCACTATCGGTGGCGGCCACCACCTTCTTCAGCATAGGTCTTGGTTCCAAATGGCCAGCTCTCTTCCACAGCAGGGCGTTCCACCCAGGATCGATCTGTGCATGCGTCATATCATTCACAGTGCCACCTGTGGTTATAATCTGTAGGGCTTCCATATTTAGGGCATAATGACTGTTTTTGTAATTGGCGAGTTTTTGGCTATTGTTAAAGTTGATTTCTATGGGGTGTTCCTGGGCTATTTTTGCGAGGGCGGTAGTGGTTTTATTGAATTTAATGTCAGTTTGATGTTCCTTTTTTCATTCACAGCGCCATCTGTGGTTATAATCTGTAGGGCTTCCATATTTAGGGCATAATGACTGTTTTTGTAATTGGCGAGTTTTTGGCTATTGTTAAAGTTGATTTCTATGGGGTGTTCCTGGGCTATTTTTGCGAGGGCGGTAGTGGTTTTATTGAATTTAATGCCAGTTTGATGTTCCTTTTTTAAAAAAAGGAACATCAAACTGACATTAAATTCAATAAAACCACTACCGCCCTCGCAAAAATAGCCCAGGAACACCCCATAGAAATCAACTTTAACAATAGCCAAAAACTCGCCAATTACAAAAACAGTCATTATGCCCTAAATATGGAAGCCCTACAGTTTATAACCACAGATGGCGCTGTGAATGATATGACGCATGCGCAGATCGATCCTGGGTGGAACGCCCTGCTGAGGAAGAGAGCTGGCCATTTGAAACCAAGACCTATGCTGAAGAAGGTGGTGGCCGCCACCGATAGTGCTACATACGAATTTTAATGTGTTTTTACCTGTTTTTAAATGATTTTATCTATCCGTCAACTTTGCTTTTAAATGGAATCAATTGTTTTTGTTTTAGGGCTTTTGATTTGTGTTTAAATATTTTTTCCTGGATTCTGTTTATTGTCATTATTTCTTGTGGTGATGCCAATGAATAATTTTGGATGAATTCTAAATATTTATAGCCTAAAGATGAGCCTTCTTCAAGAGAAATTTTTTGAAAATTTCTCTTTCTTTCAATAAAAAATGAAAATCAAAATAATACACGTTTCGTTAACTGAGTGTGCGAGATTGTCTCTCAGAATCTTTTCTGTCAGCTAATCATGCTTTCAGTTTACTGCTCAGACTTTGTTAGATGGGTTAAAAGAACAATTTTAATTAGATATATGCAAAAAATATGAAAAATAGCATAAAATTTCTTTTAATTCTACAACTCAACTCATCCGTAATTTCCTAGTATTACTTAACTGTTAACTACAAATTTCACTGTTTACATCTAAAAATTATCGCGGATTATAGAGAGTTGCAGATTATAGATGTGCGGATTTCAGAGAGTCGACTGTATTTTTTCATACTTTAAAGCATATCTCATATAATATTGATAATAAGAGGCTGACTTTTATTCGTACTATTAGAACTAAACGACCCAAACATAATTTAATGCTATTATGATTTTAAATAAAATATTAATATGAATTATTAAATTAATATTCAAAAAAATTACGAATAGAAACATAGCCAAATTTCGATGGAAATAGATGCAGAAAGTAATATTACATGGCTGTGCAAAATTTCAAATTTTTACGTTCGGTAGTTTAATTTGTATTAAATAAAATATGTTATTTTCATGAGTTAAAGGACCATATATAAATTTATTAAGTGACAATTTTTTGAAAATTGCTTAAAATAAAAGTAAATTAGATTTCCTTTGTGCAAAAACACAGTAAAAGATAGTGGTATTAAAAAATATCAAATTTTGAAGCAAATAAATTAGAGGTTTTTACAGTTTGATGGTAATTCTATGAAGCGTCTATTGTTGCGTCCGCTACCATATTCCCCCAAATAAAATATTTTCCAGGTATAGAATTAGATGCAGTAGATGTATGTCTTCTAATACAGCGTCCTATTTCTGAAAGACTAACATCCTTAATATTCGAGGCATGAATCTGACCTTTTTTAATATTGGAAACATTGGGTCTTTGGACTTCCCCATACTTTATCAAACATTCAAAATCACGTTTTTCTGCCTAAATTTTCATCTGAATATAAAATAAAATTCCGCCAAAAGTCTTATAAGAATATTGCACTTTGCAGACGATAATATTAAATGAAGAAAGTGAAATAACAAACACAGTGATAATATTGGGTCGGCAAAAAACTAATTGCATTTTTTACATGGAATTCAAACAAATAAATTTTCAATCATGAAACCATTCTTCAAGTTTGACCGTAGCTGAGTAACATTCATGCTTGTAGTAAGACTCCTGCCAGCATTTCACCTGTCTAAGAGAACCATCAAGGGAAATACTCAATAACAATTTCAAAATTAGAAAGATTTTCAAAATCGTGAGTAGTCGTTTTGCATTTTTCCTTTAAATCATGCGTACGGACCAAGGAACTTATGAACTCACGGGTCATTTGGACCACTAAGTATTCTAATTTCTACCCTTGATATTCTTACTACAAAAAACTTTGAGAGATGGAAAAAATATTTTCCTTGAAAATAATGTTTATTTCTTTTAACTCTCTTGAGCGAAATGAATGAAAGGTGAAAAGTTCGGAACCTACAAATAGCGTTTTTCAATTTGCAGAAAGTCCCTTAAAAACGTGCAAAATATAATTCGCAATATCTCCGGAAATTATCGTAGAAAATTGGTAAAAATTTATATTCAGGGTAATTTGAAGGTTTTCTTTCGTTTAATAAAGTCAAAATACAGTGTTGCTGTTGAGAAAAACGAAGTTGATGCAGAATTAAATATGAAGACGGCCCCTTATGCAAATTAAATTAATAGCAAATTAAAGTATGCGTTATTTGCAAAGGAATGATATAACTTTCCTGTATGGCGAAATAAACAGCAAGTGGGACATTTTTTTTTTTTTTTTCCGCAGCTGTACATTCATGCTAACTCACTTTGCCTCTTACACTATATTCTTTGAACTATATTACGTGAATCATCAGTTCAAGGGAGACTTGTTCAGGTCAAATAAACCCAAACAGAACAGCAGGGTTAATTTTACTTGTTCGAATGCATTTTATCTCCATTTTCCAATAAAGGGATCATCATTCAACTTTTATCAACTCATAGTTGGTCCCTTGAAGTAAAAAATGTTTCGCCTGAAAACAGAAGCCCCCACAGCAGGTAAGGTGATGTAAGTTGTCATTTTTAACATTAAATCAGGCCTGAAAATCTTCCACGTTTTGGCTGTTTTCTGCATTTTCATTTTAAAAGAGTTGCTGGATTACACTAAAAAAATAGATATAATTATCACCTATATCCGTGTTCCATAGTTATCAATTCAACTTAAATCATTTTGCATCCTTTTGGGAAATGAATATTTTCCCTTCAGTATTTCTCTCTTATTCATATTATTAACACAATTACAACCAACAAGAATGTGTATTTCAATTTAGTTTTATAAATTTCTTGTTTTTTTTTTTTTTTTTTAATGCACCTGAAAGTTTGTATGCAAACCTATGAAATCACATCACACTAATTCTATGTTTTAAGAAAGGATATGTATTTGCATTAGTTTGATTTTTACATGGCTAAATGGGAAAAAAAGACTGCTTCTATAATGAAGTTTTTAATATTCTACTATTCATTAAAATAAGACTTTCTGGTAACTCAACTGAACAGAAAAGTATTTTTTTCATAGTGCATTGATTTGTGTATCAATTTTTCCTACAATTTCAAAATCGGGAAAATTGATATTTCATTTTTATTCTCATGTGCAGGTTTGTTTTGTTTTTAAAAGCAAGAAAATTTTTATTTTGTATATTTAATTTTAAAAAGCTTAATCTTGTGAATTGGCAGTTTATTATTTAATTTCTGTCAGTTTGTAGCTAAGATATAGGAGCATAGTATATATTCTTGTCATAGTTCCACTTCTATGTGTTGAGTTGCCCCAAGAGTGAGAAGATTCTAAGATTTTACCTGTAAAAATATTTAGTATTTAGTTATTTATTAAAGGATTATTCATTTCCCTGTAAAGCAAGCTTTTTTCTTCTTTTATTCTAATGATTTGAATTCTTATTTTTGAACCTGAATATGGGATTAACAAAATCCCAATATCATATGTATAATTTTCATTCTATTTCTGATCAGTATTCAAAAAAGAAAAAGGAAGAAAGAAAAGAGAAAAAAAAATTATAGGTCTCAAAAATCAATTTTTTTCAGAATCAGTCTTTTATTTTATTTTTATATCGGAAGAATAGTATAAAATTTCTTTTTTATATTAGCAGGGGGCGACACTTACCGTAGGGCCGCTGCTGTTTGTAACCATCTTAATTTTAAATTCCATTCAGAATCTGAGAGATTTCAGTGCCAAGGAAGCCGGTGAGGAATATGATTCTCTCCGAACAAGATTTATTAAGATGGCAAACCAACTGGTCGCCGGAGGCGGCTAGTATAAAATAAAGTTTTATTTTTAATGAATTGTTTGCATATGTAATTTTCCAGTTTCTTACATTTTCATTTTAAAAATCTTATATTTTTAACACGCTTTTATTAGCTTCGCCAGTATGTATGTTTGTAACCACTCCTTTGAACTCGATTTTGACCCACTTTAAACGGTCAGATTTAATTTAAACTTTGTAGACTTATCAAGGACCGGTGGCAATATAATAATTTGATAAGTTTATCCCATTATCCTGATTAGGAGCGTCAGGATTAGTAATTTTCTTAAGAGATTTTTTGGGGTGAGAGAGATGGAGCAAACGCGCGGTCTACGCATGCGTACCATTTCGGCACTCGGCTCAGTACAATGATGTAGAACCTCACTTTTTTGAAATCCAGATGGCAAATCTAAACATTTTACCTCAATATTGTATCATGGAAGTTTGTGCTTGTTGTAGTCGTTATGAAACTTGTTTGTTGATTAGAGACCTATTTTTCCTTTTTATTGAGGAAGGTAGCATTTAACTGCTGGTTAATTAATACTTTGGTGCACAGCAGAGGCGTAGCCAAAGGGGAGGCTGAGATGGCTGCTTCCCCCCCCCCCGAAATGGGACCCTTTACTTAGCTTACAATTTGGTATTTATTTTACAATTGAACTTTAGCTTTAAATTTGATACCCAGCCCACCCCGAAATAAAATCCTGGCTACGCCACTGGTGCACAAGGAAAATAAATCTCACAGTTTGTACCAGTGTTGTAGTCCTAAGAAAAAAAAGTGGGGGGACGTTCATTTTTGACGAAATCTAACCTAAACTTATCGGATTCATTAATTGTAATTATTCCTTAAACAACCCATAAAACTAATTTAACCATCATTTGTTTATTAATTAATTAAATTATTGATCACTTGTTAATAATCTAAGCTAAGTCTTTTTGATGAACCGTGTAAGCTACTTAATTTGTTGTTGCGAACTTGTAATCCGATTTGTGTTCTTGGCTCGAAGCCCTCTTATAAATATTCGTTAGAAGAACAGCACAAGGGGGGGGGTGCCTTCCGTTGGGGTCTTTCTAAGGGGTCCTAACCCGTATTCACGCTAAGTTTCGGAAAAAACCACGGAAACTGTTAGGTCGATGGACGCGAAATGGGACCCGAACCCGGGACCCTCACACTTCGCCCGTCTACCATTTCCAGTTACATAACCACTGTGCCATAGTCAGACAACAATCCAATGTCAAAGTGACAGATTTTCTTTTGGATTGGTACGCGAGTATTCGCTACTCCGATTTTTACCAAGAGTGCGTTCGGAAAGAGTATAATGTGTTCTATTCTTTTGGATATGTTTTCACTACTGAAGTGTTTAAGAAACCCTTACAATCCCATTTGCAAAGTCGATTCAAACAGTCAAAAGTTTCCTTTTGATTTTTATACCGATGTACTTGCTCTCGCGCGAACAAAAAGAAAATTTTAATTTCTCCACAGAATTTAAAAAAAAAAAAAAACCTTGTAAATGAGCGTCCCCCCCCCCCTGAGAACAAAAAGTGGGGGGACGTATGGGCTGAAGTGAAAAAGTAGGGGGACGGCGTCCCCCTTCGACTACACCACTGGTTTGTACTTTCCAACTTAGCGTTCCTTAGTGTCTTGTGAGAGATAGCGAATATTAAAAATTAATTTAAATAAATACAGTTTAAAAAAACACGCTTTTATAGCAAATCGAACTAAAAGGCCAGGGTTCCCACTAGAAAAAAAAATTGGGGTAGATTTCTCACCCATCCAAAAATTTTGAGTGAGATTTTTGAAAGTTAAGTGAGAACATAAATATTGTTTACCATCATTTTATTTATTTATAGTACAATTTCAATAACACCGATTTTTCCTTCATTAAAAAATTTTACAGCTTGATCATATGGAAAACTTTCTAAATTGATATTTCCATCAGCTATTCTAATAAGATTGCTTAAATTTGCATTTGTGCACTGAAATTTGCACTTGAATTGTTAATGGATATTCAAAGTTAATGAATATTCAAATTTATTCAAAGAATCACATCCAGTTTAACTAAGCAAAAGAATTATTATATTTTATCTAGTATAATAAAATTGTATAAAATAACTTAATATTTATATAATATATTTATATAAATATTAAATTATATTATACTACAAAGTTGGTAAGATACAAATATGTGTGACAAAGTTAAAACTAGGGATCGACCGATAGTATCGGCGCCGATACCTTCAATTTTTTTTAGGTATCGGTTCTTTCGATTCTAAAAGTATCTGGAAAGTATCGGTTTCTGTTGCTTTCATCCATTTTCACCGATACTTTTCAACCGATACTTCGCTTTTCAGAAGAAAACCACGCAGGCGCAACACCGTTCTAGAATCTTTATTTTGGTAATGAGATGAGAGGCGTCGTTTCATTGGCACATTTGTTTGCTGGAATGTTTTCGAACTGTGTGTTTTTTTTAATTCTAACCATCGCTAAATGGATGTCGAATCACCAAGTGTGGTCGAAATTACGGACGAAGAATCGTTACGGTCGAAGACAGTTTAACAGGACAATCGTTTATTCTTCTAAATTATTTTGAATTGGTGCCCAACACTAAATACACTATCTGCAAGGATTGCAAAAAACAAATGTCGAGAGGTAGGCTATAATTTTACTGCAGTTTTATAAACGTTTATTTTTTCACTGTGTGGACTCGAAAAAGAGTTCATTCGTATATATATATATATATATATATATAATGTATGTATGTATAGACACACACATGAATCTACCTATAACGAACTGGCTCCAGTAAAAAAATTCGCTATAGAGAAAATTTCGTTGTACAGAGATTTTTGCAGTTATTTCAGCAAATATTACAAACTTTTTAGCTAATTCGATGTTTAAAATTATAAAATTATGACTTTCAATTAACAACAAATGGGTATTTATTATAAATTTGTTAAACTTACGGTTTCTTACTTTTCATTGTATAAATGAAATGTTCAAAAGTAAAGACAATCCACGAATTTAGAGAATTTTATATGTAATGCACTTACGTTTATTTTACTTCAAAATTCCGTTATTTTACATTGTTTTGCATTCTGTGATTTTAAATTTTTATAAAAAATATTCACATTTTAAACGTCTGCTTAAAATAGAGTGAGGCACATTTTCTTCCATTTGGAAACCTCTTTTTAATGGTTTTTGAAAGGTTGAAGCATTAAAGTTTCATATGGTTTTGGTCGGGAAGCGCAGAGCCTTATTATTACATGACTTGAAAGGGTCCCCAATTTTAAATGTTTTTTTTTTTTTCTGAAATATTCCTTTTTATATCAAAATTTTATGAAAAATATAACAAATTTCATGGATTGGGAGCCCCCAAATCTATCACTGCCCGGTGCCCCTGTTGGTCATAATCGGGCGCTGGTGAAGTGTCTTCATTATCGGAGTCAGTTTCAATTTCCTGGCCTCCATTTTTATCATCTGTTACTCTTCCACTAAATGGTCTGTTCAAAAATTAAAATTTTCTTCAAAACTAACAAAAAAAAAATCAAAGGTAAATCTGAAATATTCGCTATGGGAAGATAAGCTCTTCCTTATATGAAGAATGTTTATAGCAGGGGTTCCCAAACTGTGTGCCGCGGCACGCTAGGGTGCCGCGAGCGTATGCCAGGGGAGGGGTGCCGTGGAGATAACCATTTTGGGATAGATAATCATCCTAACTAATATTATAAATGCGAAAGTGAGTTTGTTTGTTTGTTTGTGACGCTTTCACGCCTAAACCGCTGAATCGATTAGGATGCATTTTGGTTAGATATAGAGGGGACCCTGGAATTGGTTATAGGCTAATTAGAATTTTAGATTTTTAATTATTAATTAAAAACCGTTTTTACATTGCCATGGTTGGCGAGTTTCGCCCGTATCAAATGATTCATGTTTTGAACTAACAAGAATGCTATTACTTCAATAAATAAGCGCGCGTGCATCTGAAAAACATTAAATACCACGGAAATTAAGCCAGTTTTATGCCAAATCTATCTATCTGTAATAATAGAAATGAATGTTCTCCAGACAAATCTACAGAAAGCAGAGCTTTGAAAATTTGTGCATGATTGAGCCCATAACTTCGGTAAAGTGCACCTGAGGCTCAAAATTTTGAAATTTTAACTACTTTTCAAACTATTAATTAAAAGCCGTTTTATCGCCCGCACAAAATGATTTATGCTTTTGAAATAAAGCAAAAATTCTATTTGCAAAATCACATGCATTTGAAAAACATGGAAATTATCCTGATTTTACGCCAAATTAAAAAGCATAAGTAAAGAAAGGGGTACTTACGTATTATCCCGGCGGTCCGCCAAGACAAGCGATTTTTTGCCGAAATAAATGCCGGGCACATGAAATTATTAATGGTTTTGAATACGATTGGCAACAGTTTGGCAACCCATTTGACGATAAAACAGTTTGGCGGGAATGACCGCTGGGATAATAGGTAAGTACCAAGAAAAGTCCAGATGTGTTTCTTAAAGTTCGTAAATTTCCAAATCCTACCAATAATATAAATGTGTGTGTTTGGATGTTTTTGACTGAATCACACAAAAATGGTTGAACGGATTTGAAAAAAATTGTAATGAAAATAGCTTATGCCCTGGATTAACATACAGGCAGCCTTTCAAGCATATAGCATAAATAATTCTTTTACAAAGACACTCAAAATAATTCTAATGCATTGCGCTCTATGGACATTTTGTAGCTACTAAACCGATTCTAAAACTTTTTTCACTTATTAAAAGTTACATTATTCCTGAGTATCATTGTTTGTTTTTGGATTAAGACCGATTGACTGCACTAGAGTCCTAGGCCTATATGGAAAATTCCTCTGTGGGGGATTTTCTAAGGGATCCTAGCCCGTATTTATGCGAGGTTTTTAGAAAACTACGGAAAACTGGGAGCGGCTAGGTCGACAGGCGCGACCAGGGTTTGAATCTGGCACCTCCCCCCTTGCAGTTTTGAGAGCAGAACTTCTTAGACACTGGTGGCATCCTAAGTGTTATAGGCTACCTTTAATGCATATATCACAGATAGTTCTTTTACAGGGATGCTAATAAGAATTACATTACGCTCTATGTGCATCTCTGTAAGCACTGAACCGATTCCTAAACTTTTTTTACTGATAGTAAGCTACACTATTCTTGGGTATTATAAGCTAAAATTCATGCATGTAGCATAAATAGTTCCTTTACAGGAACACTCAAAATAATTCTAATACATTACGCTCTCTGGGTATCTCTGTAACTACAGAACCGCTTCTCAAACTTTTTCACTAATAGAAAGCTGCTCTATTCCTGATTAACATAGACTAAAATTCATGCATATAGCATAAATATTTCTTTTACAAAACAGTTCGCAAATACAGTCATAACTGTCTATTCGCCAAATGCCTGAAAAAAATCTAAATTTAGTAACTCTGTGCATATTCTCTTATTTTAAATGAAGTATACTAACATGCATTATACTTCATTTGAAACAAGTAAAAAGCAAATAATATTTAAATGCAGTTCCTTTTGACGCAACAATATTTGTTATTCGCACATGCTACATTTCTGTCGGGACCAAATTCTAAAGCCGACGCGGACGAAATCACGGGTAGCAGCTAGTATAGGTATCAAAATTGATGGGGGAGACGGCCCTTGACATCGTTTAATATTTCAGGGGATGACGACCTTTAAAGTGTTAAAGCAGGTATGGGCAACCTTTGGAAAGTTGTGGGCCCAACTTTAGGATGTGTGAAGTCACGGGCCATACTTGCGGATTTTAGCGAAGTGGTGGGCCGTTTAATTGGGATTTATATGGGATATTGAATGGTTTATACGGAGTTTTCAAATGTTCCGCGGGCCGGATCAAAAACCGTGGCGGGGCACATCCGGCCCGCGGGCCGGTGGTTGCCCATATGTGTGTTAAAGTGTAATATTTCCTTCAAAATACGTTTGAGGAATTTGTTTCTATATTTAACTTACCGAACTTCAGATACAGACATTTTAATATTAGTCAGACGGAAATATTTGAAACCGAAAGTAGCATTTCGCTATCGGAAGTGAAGTGTATTTCTGCACATGCAATCGGGGATAGGGTTGGAACCGGATGACGTTTCTCGGCATTCCCCCCCCCCCCCATCGTGCCCCTCTGCAATCGTAAAAAAAAGGAGCCCCTTTTGTGCTCTAGATCAGTGGCTCCCAAACTATGGACCGCGACCTATTGTTGGGTCACGGAAGCAATTTCGGTGGGTCGAAAAGTGTGGGAAGAATTAAACTTTAGTATTGTACATGTACTATTGTATATAGCCTATATTGGTTATTGTTATGTAGTAGTGGTCGCGGAAAAAAAAATCTAGTTGAAGATTTTTTGAAGAGAAGGACAAAAAAGTTTGGGAATCCCTGCTCTATATCAAGATTTTCTCAATTTTAGTTCGAAATGGCCCCCCTTTCGAAGATGGCACCCTGACCTTGCTTACCGTGCCACGCCGCCCCTGCTCAGAGCTTAGAATTAAAACAGATAAAATTGGTTCATATCAATCACAGAAAAACATGTTAACAAAGATCATAAAAACAAAAACACTGAAGTTCAATTTCATTAAATATGGATACTTTAAGTAGTAACTTTATTTTAAGACTTGAAAATTGAATTTAGTTTATCATTTTTGGATTTTTCTTTAACTTCATTTAATCTCGTCATTTTTAAGCATCTTTTATTTAGACCCTCCAAGGCGTAGCTTGAAAACGAGCAAAAATATTTTTCTTCATATTGTAGCTGTTTCAAAGACAAAATTAATGATACTAAAATTATAAACGAAACCTATATGTAAAAACAATTTATTCCTTTTTTGTGTCGCAAAGAAGTTAACTTTTTTGCAGTGACTTGAAAACTGGCGACACCCGTGAACTTTAATTATGTTGGTCCAGAATTTAAATGATTCATTTTTAAAACATTACACACTATCAAAAGTACGGATTATCAAACATTTAATGATTGTATTATCTATCAGATTAATGAGAGAACGTAGGATTTGTGTATCATTCTGTTTTGAGAAGTGTAATAATTATCAATATCTAATAATTATTTATATTGTTAATTTAAAAAGTTGTTATATTAGTATATTTATTAAAACTAATTATTGTTTAGTTTATTTCAAATTTTGGGGTAAAAAACATATTTCTTGTGCATAGTATTTGGTTTATATATAAGGAAAACACAGAAATAATCGGTGTGTACCTGTTCTTCGTACGGAAAAGATCAAATACATGGATCATCCGGATTAATTTTGACTTAACCCTGTCCGGAGAATCAAAATATTCGAATTTTCAAAAAAAAAAATTTAAAAATGATTATATGAGTTCATATTAAAAAGAAATATTCATAAAGCCTTTAATAATTTACTTAGTGGTTAAATAATTGGAGTAAATAAATAAAGCCATTAATTAATGTGAACTTATTATGCATTTTAAAGGAAGAATTTATATACGAATTTAATGAACAATATCGAAATGCATATGTTTTTACATTATACTGTACAGTGTATACATTATCACAATTTAATGCAGTTTAAGTAATCTAAAAAATATTTTCATATGTGAAAGAATTATAATTAAAGAAAATCTAAATAAAACTTGCAAGCTTTGAAGTTAAATAAATTTCATGTGTTTACTTTTGTAAGCACAAAATCGAAATCGAGAAATGAACCAAAAACAAAGACACATATAGTAAGAGCAAATAGGAAGCTGTTTTTGGTCTAATATGGAAACCTTTTATCTGGCGCATAGCAACAATTAGGCTACAAAACAGACGTTGAGAAAAATTGATTTAAATATTTGCACCAGTCGGCACTGGAGATGGATTCTCTTATTAATATATCCCTTTATCGCCCAAAAGACCACTAGATCGAGTGGCACGCGAGGAGAAAGAATTCCGAACCTTCACACTAAGAGGCTTCCCAGTGCTCAGCTTTTTATAAATTCGGCACGTCGGCATGATTGAATAGAAAAGAAAGACTACTGTAAATTCACACTTCAATGTATCCACTGCTTTTTCTTTTTAAAGCTTTCTACTGGGATCAAATTTCATCATCCTGTCATTCATTTTAACAAGAACTACACTCTACAAAAACTGCCCAGAATACAGATGTAGGTTTAAATAACATTAAATTATGTAAAGTATCGGTATCGGTTAAGTATCGGTATCGGCGAAAATGTGGTATTTTGTCGATCCCTAGTTAAAACAGATACAGTTAAGTTCAAATTCTTACTACAGTAAAATCTAAATTATCCTGCATTTAACCAAAAGATTTCAGCTTCCCTCCTTTTTTTTTTTTTTTTTTTTTTTCTTTTTTTTTTTTTTTTTTTTTCTCTTTCTTCTTAAAAGATTGACTAACTCTTACTGTGAACCGCAACTAAGAACGGAAAGGGGGGGGTGCAAATTTCAAACTGCCAGAGGTTATCAATAATTCCATGAATCGTGGTGGTATATAAAAAAACAAACAGATGAAGTGCTCTCAAAACTCATACATGATGGACACACATACAAAAACATAACATTTTACAGCTGGCAAGCAGGAGAAAAATAAACACGTCAGCTCAGCGCGGATAGCATTAATTAATAGGGATCGACCGATACCACATTTTCGCCGATGACCGATACCGATACTTTACCTAAAAATTAGTTTTCAGAAATAGCCGATACCGATACTTTTAAGTTATGGTATCGGCCGATACCGATACTTAACCGATACCGATACTTTACATAATTTAATGTCATTTAAACCTACATCTGTATTCTGGGCAGTTTTTATAACGAGAGTGTAGTTCTCGTTAAAATGAATAACAGCATGATGAAATTTGATCCCAGTAGAAAGCCATTAAAAAGAAAAAGCAGTGGATACATTGCAGTGTGAATTTACAGTAGATCTAGTGTTTCTTTTCTATTCAATCATGCTGACGAATAGCCGAATTTATAAAAAGCTGAGCACTGGGAAGCGCCTTAGTGTGCAGGTTCGGAATTCTTTCTGCTCGCGTGGCTGTCGATCTAGTGGTCTAGAGTTTTGGGCGATTTTCTCCAGATGTTACGTGAATATGCATTAGACTCCCTTAAAAAGTCCTCCCCTCTGTAAGTAGATGCCCCTCATTTATTCTTGACAGTTAAAGGGATATATTAAGAGATTCTATTTCCAGTGCCGACTAGTGCAAATATTTAAATCAATTTTTCTCAACCTCTATTTTGTCGCCTAATTGTTGCCATGAGCTAGATAAAAGGTTTCCATAATAGACCCAAAACAGCTTCATGCTTGCTCTTGCTATATGTGTCTTTGTTTTTGGTTCATGCCTTGATTTTGTGCTTACAAATGTAAACACATGAAATTTATTCAACTTCAAAGATTGCAAGTTTTATTTAGATTTTCTTCAATTATAATTCTTTCACATATGAAAATATTTTTTTAGATTTCTTAAACTGCATTAAATTGTGATAATGTATAAATTGTACAGTATTATGTAAGTACATATGTATTTACATATTGTTTATTAAATACATATGTAAATTCTTCCCTTAAAATGCATAATAAGTTCACATTAATTAATGGTTTTATTTATCTGCTCCAATTATTTAACCACTAAGGGAATTATTAAATGTTTCAGCAAGATCTCTTTTTAGTATGAACTCACATGATCATTTTTAAGTTCTTTTTTAAAATCTGAATATTTTGATTCTCCGGACAGGGTTAAGTCACAATTAATCCGGATGATCCATGTATTTGATGTTTTCCGTACGAAGAGCAGGTACACACCGATTATTCCTATGTTTTCCTTATATATAAACCAAATACTATTCACATGAAATATGCTTTTTACCCCAAAATTTGAAATAAACTAAATAATAATTAGTATCACTAATTATACTAATACAGATTCAATTTTTTAAATTAACACTATAAATAATTATTAGATATTGATAATTATTACACTTCTCAAAACAGAATGATACACAAATCCTACGTTCTCTCATTAATCTGATAGATAATATAATCATTAAATGTTTGATAATCCGTACTTTTGATAGTGTGTAATGTTTTAAAAATGAATCATTTAAGTTCCCGACCAACATAATTAAAGTTCACGGGAGTCGCCAGTTTTCAAGTCACTGTCAAAAGTTTTTTTGCGAAGGAATAAATTATTTTTACATATATAGCTTTTGTTTAAAATTTTAGTATCATTAATTTTGGGTTGAAACAGCTACAATATGAAGAAAAATATTTATGCTCGTTTTCAAGCTACGCCTTGGAGTGTCTAAATAAAAGATGCTTAAAAATGATGAGATTATATGAAGGTTAAAGAAAAATCCAAAAATGATAAACTAAATTCAATTTTCAAGTCTTAAAAAAGTTGCTACTTAAAGTATCCATATTTAATGAAATTGCTCTTCAGTGCTTTTGTTTTTATGATCATTGTTAACATGTTTTTCTGTGATTGATATGAACAAATTTTATCTGTTTTAATTCTAAGCTCTGAGCAGGGGCGGCGTGGCACGGTAAACAATGTCTGGGTGCCATCGTCGAAAGGGGTGCCATTTCGAACTAAAACTGAGAAAATCTTGATCTAGAGCAGTGGTTCCCAAACTTTTTGTCCTTCTCTTCAAAAAAATCTTCAACTAGATTTTTTTTTCGAGACCCACTACTACATAACGATAACCAATATAGACTAGGCTATATGAAATAGTATAGTTTACTATATATATATATATATATATAATACTAAAGTTTAATTTTTCCCGAAATTATTCGACCCACCGAAATTGCTCCCGTGATCCAACAATGGGTCGCGGTCCATAGTTTGGGAACCACTGATCTAGAGCACAAAAGGGGCTCCTTTTTTTACGTTTGCAGAAGAATACCATGGGGTGGGGGGTATGTCCGACAAACGTCATTCGGTTCAAACCCTATCCCCGTTTGCATGCGCAGAAATACGATTCACTTCCGATAGCAGAATGCTACTTTCGGTTTCAAATATTCCCGACTGACTAATATTAAAATGCCCGTATCTGAAGTTCTATAAGCTAAATTGAAACAAATTCCTCAAATGTATTTCGAAGGCTGAAATATTACACTCTAACACACATATGGGCAACCGCCGGACGTGGCCCGTCACGGCGTTTGATCCGGCCCGCGGAACATTTGAAAACTCCGTATAAACCATTCAATATCCCATATAAATCCCAATTATACGGCCCGCCACTTCGCTAAAATCCGCAAGTTTGGCCCGCGACTTCGCTAACATCCTAAAGTTTGGCCCACTTCAAAGGTTGCCCATATCTGCTTAACACTTTAAAGGTTGTCATCCCCTGAAATATCAAACGATGATAACGACCGTCTCCCCCATCAATTTTGATATCTATTTCATACCCAAGTCGAATCAGATGTCCTTGTGCCAATTTTTTAAAATAAAAATTTAAAGCGTGTCTCTTAAGCGTGAAATCTATATCAAGAGCTAGACTTTCTCCAACGATATCAAAAGCCTATATGTACAGTAGAATCTCCCTATAACGAAGTCTCCTTACAACGAATTTCTCCCTATAACGAAATTTTTCATGGAAACGTAACTTTAATGCTTAAATATTAACACTATAAATATTCTCCATATAACGAAGAGCTTATCTTCTCATAGCGAATATTTCAGATGTACCTTTGATATTTTTCGTTAGTTTTGAAGAAAATTTTAATTTTTGAACAGACCACTTAGTGGAAGAGTAACAGATGATAAAAATGGGGGCCAGGAAACTGAAACTGACTCCGATAATGAAGACACTTCACCAGCGTCCGATTATGACCAACAGACGTGTGTCAAGCAGGCCGGACCACATTCTGCAAAATGAAACAAAACAGGATAAAAAATTATTGCTATATTAGTGCTCATTAGTGCTCGAACCTCAGAATTAGTGCTGCTTATTTAAGCGAGTAATTCACAATTTAATGTGGTCCGGCTATCTTGACGTTAAGCTGGCCGGCCACATAAAGAAAAAATTATTTTTTCCCGAATTTTGGTACATACAGAATTAGTGCTAGATTAGTGCTGGCTGAATACCAAATTACAGAATTTTTGCTCCGTATTTAAGAAAGTTATTAAATAATCAATGAGGTCCGGCTATCTTGACGTCAAGCTGGCCGGCCACATAAAGAAAAAATTATTTTTTCCCGAATTTTGGTACATACAGAATTAGTGCTAGATTAGTGCTGGCTGAATACCAAATTACAGAATTTCTGCTCCGTATTTAAGAAAGTTATTAAATAATCAATGTGGTCCGGCTATCTTGACGTCAAGCTGGCCGGCCACATAAAGAAAAAATTATTTTTTCCCGAATTTTGGTACATACAGAATTAGTGCTAGATTAGTGCTGCTGAATACCAATTACAGAATTTTTGCTCCGTATTTAAGAAAGTTATTAAATAATCAATGTGGCCCGCTATCTTGACGTCAAGCTGGTCGGCCACATAAAGAAAAATTATTTTTTCCCGAATTTTGACACATATAGAATTATGCTATATTAGAGCTGGCTGAATACCAATTACAGAATTTTTGCTCCGTGTTTAAGAAAGTTATTAAATAATCAATGTGTCCGGCCAGCTTGATGTCAAGGTAGCCGGACCACATTCATTATTTAATAACTTTCTTAAATACGGAGCACTAATTCTGTAATTTGGTATTCAGCCAGCACTAATCTAGCACTAATTCTGTATGTACCAAAATTCGGGAAAAAATAATTTTTTCTTTATGTGGCCGGCCAGCTTGACGTCAAGATAGCCGGACCACATTGATTATTTAATAACTTTCTTAAATACGGAGCACAAATTCTGTAATTTGGTATTCAACCAGCACTAATCTAGCACTAATTCTGTATGTATCAAAATTCCGGAAAAAATAATTTTTTCTTTATGTGGCCGGCCAGCTTGACGTCAAGATAGCCGGACCACATTATTTATTTAATAACTTTTTAAAATATGGATCAAAAATTCTGTAATTTGGTATTCAGACAGCACTAATATAGCACTAATTTTGTATGTATCAAAATTCCTTAAAAAATAATTTTTTCTTTATGTGGCCGGCCAGCTTGACGTTAAGATAGCCGGACCACATTATTTATTTAATAACTTTTTAAAATATGGATCAAAAATTTTGTAATTTGTTATTCAGCCAGCACTAATATAGCACTAATTCTTTATGTATTAAAATTCCCGAAAAAATAAATTTTTCTTTATGTGGCCGGCCAGCTTGACGTCAAGATAGCCGGACCACATTAAATTGTGAATTACTCGCTTAAATAAGCAGCACTAATTCTGAGGTTCGAGCACTAATGAGCACTAATATAGCACTAATTTTTTATCCTGTTATTTTTCATTTTGCGAAATGTGGTCCGGCCAGCTTGACACACGTGACCAACAGGGGTGGGGTCCCCCAATCTATGAAATTTGTTATATTTTTCATAAAATGTTAATATAAAAAAGAATATTTCAGAAAGAAATTTAAAATTGGGGCCCTTTCAAGTCGGGGGCCCTGGCCAAAGTCCCTATTTGCCCATATAATAATAAGGCCCTGCGCTTCACGACCAAAACCACATCAAACTTTAATGCTTCAACCTTTCAAAACCATTAAAAAGAGGTTTCCAAATGGAAGAAAATGTGCCTCACTCTATTTTCAGCGGACTTTTAAAATGTGAATATTTTTATGAAAATTTAAAATCACAGAATGCAAAACAATGTAAATTAACGGAATTTTGAAGTAAAATAAACGTAAGTGCATTCCATATTTTATTCTCTGAATTCGTGGATTGTCTTTCCTTTTGAACATTTCATTTATACAATGAAAAGTAAGAAACCGTGAGTTTAACAAATTTATAATAAATACCAATTTGTTTTTAATTGAAAGTCATAATTTAATACTTTTAAACATCAAATTAACTAAAAAAGTTTGTAATATTTGCCGATCAAATTGCAAAAATCTCTGTACAACGAAATTTTCTCTATAACGACTTTTTTAACTGGAACCGAGCGAGTTCGTTATATATATATACACTGCTGGCCACCCAAATTGCAACACCAAGAAAAACAAGAGATATCACAACAAAATTTATTGTGTAGATAACATGTTGACCAAGTAACAAATGATTAAATTTACAGCATTCTATGAAGCGTGGTTCCTGCCAAAATCAGTACCCAGAGTAGCCGCCGTTGTTGGAGATCACAGCTGCCACACGCCTCGGCATTGATTCAAAGAGACTTTGAATGTGTTCTTGGGGTACAGCAGACCAAGCAGCTTCCACACGTTGCCAAAGTTGATCTGGTGTGACAGCTGGGGATGAACTCTGGGTCAGTCGTTGAGCAACCATGGACCACATGTTTTCTATCGGCGAAAGATCCGGAGAGCGCGCCGGCCAGGGAAGCAATTCAATCTGGTGATTGACGAAGAACCCTTGGACAATGCGTGCCACGTGTGGCCGTGCATTATCCTGCTGAAATATGGCTGTTGGCAAGCCCTGAAGGTAAGAAAGGACAACTGGCTCCAACACCTCGGAGATGTAGCGCTGGCTGGTTAAAGTACCGGCAATGCGTACTAGAGGAGTGCGAGAGAGATATCCGATACCGCCCCATACCATAATACCCGGTGCAGGACCAGTGTGACGGTGCATAATGCAGCTGTTCAGCATCCTCTCTCCACGGTGTCTCCAGACTCGAATCCGACCGTCGTGGTGTTGCATACAGAAGCGTGACTCGTCAATAAAGAGAATTTCATTCCATTCTGTCGTCCACATCCTTCTTTCATCGCACCATTGGCGGCGGAGACGTCTGTGGTTCCGCGTCAGAGGTAGACAAAGCAACGGACGTCTTGCGGACAGACCATTCTGCTGTAAACGACGTCGAATGGTACGCGCAGACACTGGATGATGCGTTACAGACTGAATCTGCTGTGATATGGTTCGTGATGTGACTGAGCGGTCCGTCACTGCCATGCGTACAATCTGCCTGTCATCACGTGACGTGGTGCACTGAGGTCGATGCGGTCGATCACGTCTGTCCGTCGTACCCTCCTGCACCCAACGATCACATATCCGCATCACAGTTGTTTGGTTTCGTCCAATACGACGACCGATTTCCCTGAAAGATAACCCACAATCTCGGTATGCCACTATCCTTCCTCTGTCAAACTCGGATACTTGATCAAAAGATGATCGTTGTTTCCTACGAGGCAT
Organism: Cheiracanthium punctorium; assembly: GCA_038373885.1. Taxonomy (NCBI): domain Eukaryota; kingdom Metazoa; phylum Arthropoda; class Arachnida; order Araneae; family Cheiracanthiidae; genus Cheiracanthium; species Cheiracanthium punctorium. The sequence goes on from JAWZYV010013512.1 coordinate 132,036, forward strand.
AATTTATCGTTTTTTTGAAAAAAAAGCAAGAAAAACACAATTGCTGTACTTGAAACCGTCGAAATCTCCAAGCCTTAAATAGCGCTTTGAGGTGGCGCCACAGGCGCGCTTGATGTGCGTCTGCGCTGAAATTCTAATCATTTGCATATCTCACCTCAGCTAATGCATGTTGTAAATTTCATATTATTTGCATGCTTCCTTCAGGGTGTTGCATTTACGATGGCCAGCAGTGTATATATATATATATATATATATATATATATATATATATATATATATATATATATATATATATGTATTTATGAATGAATTCTTTAAAACTGATATAAAATTATAGCCTACCTCTTGACATTTGTTTTTTTTTGCAATCCTTGCAGATAACGCATTTAGTGTTGGGCACCAAATTAAAATAATTTAGAAGAATAGACGATTGTCCTGTTAAACTGTAATCTAACGATTCTTCGTCCATAATTTCGACCGCACTTGATGATACGACATCCGTTTAGCGATGGTTAGAATTAAAAAAAAAAAAAAAAAAAAAAAAAAAAAAAAAAAAAAAAAAAAACACAGTTCGAAAATACTTGCGCAAACAAATGTGCCAATGAAACGACGCCGCTCATCTCATTACCTAAATAAAGAATCTGGAATGGTGTTGCGCCTGCGTGGTTTTCTTCTGAAAAGTGAAGTATCGGTTGAAAAGTATCGGTGAAAATGGATGAAAGCAACAGAAACCGATACTTTCCCGATACTTTTAGAATCGAAAGAACCGATACCGATACCTAAAAAAATGGGAGGTATCGGCGCCGATACTATCGGTCGATCACTATTAATTAATATTCCCCCTCTGCATTCCAATGATTTAACTGTGTTATCTCTGAACAAAAACTCAAGAAAGGAAGGGGGGGGGACGCTTCATTGCGGCCGCGGCATACTCGTTATCCGACAGTAGTAGAGTAAAAACAAATTTTTGTATTTGTAAACTGGCGTTTTTAAACTTTCAAACAGCGTGCGAGAATCTCGCGCAGGTGGCGAATATTTTGCAGCGCGAGAATACCTCGCGCTGTAATATTTTTTGCGCGAGATTTAAGAAATTTATGCGAGATTCTCGCGGTCTCGCACTCTAGCGGGAACCCTGTTTACAGTTCTGGTCATTTTTAAGTGAAATGCGTGGTTCTTAAGCGAATCGTGAGAGCAATATTCGGTTAAGGGATGGGTTAAAGGAAAAACGTAAAGTTTTCGGATTGAAATGTTTACTTTCTGCATCGTATTTGTGAGTCTCTTTTCCCATTATTTCAAGAAACGTTTCTGGATTTTTTACACTGCAATAAGGAATTAAAGCACTAATTACATATTGTAAACTGAAAGTATTAGTTATTAAAATATTATATTGTATTGTGTGTATTAAGGCAAATCTGCGAGAGGGGTATCAGTCTAGGATGGTGGGTGTCTTGGTCGGAGGATTTTCTGAGGAGTTCTAACGCTTATTCGGGTTACATCTGGAGAAAAACAACCAAAACTCCAGAGCGTTAGATCGTCAGCCGCGCGACGGGCCCAAATCCGGGTCCTTCACACTTCGGCTGTCTACCATTCTGAGTGTCTTATCCACTCGGCCATGGTTGGCCTACTAAAGTATTAATTTAGATTATGATTCAATGTTGTGAAGAAGGAAAGAGACAAAGAGCACCAAAGAAAATATTGTTCAAGAGCACGTTCTGCACTAGTAGCAATCCTGGAACTATGAACAAAGTTCCTGTCTTTTTGAACAGAAATTTATATATAATTTTTTTTTTCATTTTGAGAACGGAATTTTGAGGCCCCTTAGATTTGTGAAGCCCGAGGCGAGCGCCTCATGCGCCTATGGGAAATCCGCCACTGGTCCGACTGCCTTAAGAAATGCTTCTATCGCCATCTGCTAAGTTATGATGTCACTCATTGAAATTAGCGCATAATGTATAGGAATTGTTTTTCTGTAAAATAAAAGTATAAATTCCACACGTACTATTTTCAATAGCACATTTGTTTCACTATATAGTAATAGCATGCACAAATTAAGTAGTATTCGACGAATGTTTACGGGAGTTAGAGTACGAATGAACAGAAAGACATATACAAACTGATCAATAATCATTTTTCTACTAACTTTGTTGAAAGGTGTTAAAAAGTGCCAGAGTCTAGTTAACAGCTCTGAACAAATAGATAACTACCTGCAAGTGACAGGGAAATGAGCAGTGAATCAAATAAGCGCATTTTGGCATATTTACAGTTATATTCAAAGCTCTTTTCCAATATATTTGTTTTATTTATTCACTGGCTGCAGTACCCATCGTTTACAGATTAGTATGTAATGCAAATTCCCAATAAGCTCGAATTTTCGTCTCCATTGTAGGAGTATAAAAAATGGAATTAATATATTGGCAATAGTATACACAGCAAAATTATAACTTTTGTCTATTGTTAAAAGATAACAATCTGGAAAGTAGCAATGTGATGAGTAAAATGTCTTTAGAGAATTTTTTTATTTCAAAGTTTTATTCTGATTGAATGACCTTTTCTAGTCAAGTGGTCATTCCTAACCTGTAACTAAATTTTGTCTGATTCACTGTAGATACTTTAACATTAACGACTTATGTTATTTTTTTCGTTGGTGATCATGTTGCTAAACTTCACTGTATTTCGTGATGCCGAACAAAAAGTTACATATTTTGAAACGATTTTCGCAAAATCTGTAAAATCTAATCAAAGTATTTTAAAAATTCAGAGCTTATAATTTAAGTTGAGCAACCGCCTACCAAGTCACCAAATTTCATTTCATTCGCTTTAGTCGTTATTACGTAATGCGCGAACAAAGATTCATGCAGTTTGAAAATCTCAAAATCTAATCAAAATTTCGGAAAAGTTTTCCCAAAATCACAAAATCTAATCAAAATTTTAAAAAATTAGATGCCTATAGTTTAAGTTGAGTGACCACCTATTATGGCCCCAAATTTCGATGAGGATCAATATCTAAACAAATTTACTTTTCTCCGAGGCTGATTTAATTTAAAAATTTCAATCACCAGAATTTAAGCATTGTTTGATATAATTTAAAGTTATATCAAATACGATTGTATAGTCCAAGTCTAAACTTTCTGCCTCAATTTATCAAGAAACTGTCATCAAGACCGTCATACAATAACTAAGGCTCGCATTCACTCGTCCAGAGATTTGTGGACGGATTTGCGGTTCATCGCGCGCAGCTACACGCGGAGGGCTGCTTTGCGAGACCCGCCCTCCTTCGCGATTGTGTCAAGCGCAGCGGTTGAGTACAGTTACTTCAATTCAGAAGTAGGAAATTCATGTTTCTTTTGGAACAAAGGTTTTTAATTCATAAAAAAGGTGTAGTCACTTTTCCCCCTCCCTCTTCCCTGAAAAATTCCCCTTTTCGCTTTTTCTCTAAGTCCGATTGCATTAAGAAATGTTTCTATCGCCAACCGCTTGTATTCACGCCCACGGTATATTCATGCTTGATACGATGCAACAAGAAAGGGAGTGTTGCCAGTTTAGGGGATTTGAAGATAGCGACATTTCATTGCATTGAAATCCCCGAAGCCGTGCCTGCTCCTTGTAAAATTCCCCACAGCCTGTTTTAACTTACAGAAATCTTCGGCATAGAGGGCGGGTACAATAATCCGACATGTTTCCTTTCGCTATGCCCCTGCTGATTATGTAGTCTTTATGAAACTCTTTTATAAATGGCAAATTTTAATTAAAACTCGTTATTATATTATGAACAATCGTTACTCCACAAAATAATCCGAATTTATTACATTCCCCTGTACGAATCGGCAGTTATATAAATAAACCGGTAAATTTCATAAATATTCAGTAATTTACCTCACTTACCTAGTTCAGTGGTGTATATAAATAATCACCGGTAGTTATACATAATCACTAGCTTATTACCTTTGTCTAAGATAAAGGATGTATTTAAGGGGAGGGTCGAAAGGATCCAAACCCTCCCCCAAATTTAAATTTTGATTATAACGATGACGTATTTATATTAAAAAAAAATTTCTGCCTTTTCTACCGTTTGGAACCCCTGTGATTTTTTTTTTCTGGATACATCCTTGCATAACACACACACACACACACCACACATACACATATATATATATATACGTATTTATCCAATATTCCCCACGTTCTGTTTTAACTTACAGAAATAGAAATCTTCGACTTAGAGGGTGGGTACTACAAGTCGATATTCCTCCTTTAGACACGCCGCTGCTGATTGTGTACAGTCTAATTAAACTAGTTTAAATATTGGAATTTTTAATTCAAAACTTGTTTCTCAATGATGAATATTCGTTACTCCACAATATAATCCGAATTTTTTTCATTCCCTATTGCGAGTCGAGAATTACACAAATAAACCGATAAATATCATAAATATTCAAACGATTTATTGCATTTACCAGTTTATTACATTTACTGTAGCATATGCTTGTACAAATTTATCTGACATTCCCTGCATTCCTTTTCATTTTATTTTAACCCATAGATATCTTGGGATTAGAGGGAGGGTACTATAATGCGATATTCCTTCTTTGGCCACACCCCTGCTGATTAGGTGCATTCTCTAATGAAACTACTTTATCAACAGAAAATTACAGTCAAACCTTGTTTGTCAATGATGAAACATCGTTACTCGAGAAAAAAAATCCCAATTGTTACATCCCCCCCAATGCGGCTCGGGAATTAAATAAATAAACCGGTAAATTTATGAATATTCAATTATTTATATCTGCGTAGTTTAGTGATGATAACGATCTAGTTGGTGATTATACATTATAATCAGTTTATTACAGTTACAGTAACATACGCATGTTTGTATTTATCTGTAATCCTCGCCCCCTACCGACACACAAATGTTCCGTTTTAACCATCAGAAAACGTCCGGTTAGAGGGCGGATACTGAAATCCATATTCCTCCTTTGGTTACGCCCCAGTTGATTATATACAGCTTGAAATGAAAATAGTTTTAAAATTGCATATTTTAATCAAAACGTATTTTTAAATAATGAAAATTCGTAAACTTTCTTTTAAAAATTGCAGAGGAATTTTCTTTTCAAATCCATGAATTTTAGAATTCAAATATTTTTGTGAATATTCAATGTTATTTATGAGATATTAGAAAAATTCATGCCACTAGTTTAAAAAAGTTTGTATTTTAAATCGTTTAGTTATTAAGAAGAAAATCGAAATTTGAGAGCATAATCTTAAGCATATTAATTGGTACCTAACTTTGCATTTTTTTAAGATATCGCTTTTCGAGCCAGCATCTCTGCTAAAAATGTGCAGTGTATGAAACTGCCCCAAAAATACTTGTTTTGAGAAAATTATCGATGTATTTTATTTATTTATTTTGCTTTTATTTTATTATCATTATTATTATTTTGCTTATTTTATAGGTCAGGCGATAAATATTTCAAAACCGTTTTATTTTTTATTTATATATTTTTATTTATTTATATATTTTTTATGTTTTATTGATTTATTTTGATTTATTTATTAGTATTATTTTGCTTACTTTAAAAGTCAAATGATTAGGATTTCAAAGCCATTTTATTTTTGTTTTTACAATACTAGAAGGAATAATGAAGCGGAAGTGAAGCATTTTGTACAGTATTACAATATTTAAACGTGTTTCTGAAAAAGTGTGCATATCGGAACTTCCATACCGTAAACATCATTCCTAATAACGAGTTTAAGATATTGACTAGGAATACAGTTGAATCACTGGGTTATTACGTAATATTAAGGTAGGGAAAGAAACATTACAAAAGGTGACAAATAAAAATTAGTTTAAAAAACTAAAAAACACGCTTTAGTGATAAATTGAAAACTAAAAAGTGAAAAATAATTCTTAATATAGAAATAAATTAATGAAAGAAAAATAGTATTATTGTAAAAAAAGCGTGGGGTGCTCCATATATCAGTTCTTGAGAATATTCGATCGGTACGATAAGTACAAAAATGATACCAAAAATATAGCACAAAGCGCCCCACACTTTTTTTTACAATACTATTTTTCGTTCATTAATTTATTTCTATATTAAGAATTATTTTTCACTTTTTAGTTAGTTCAATTTATCACTAAAGCGTGTTTTTTAGTTTTTTAAACTTGATTTTTATTTATTACAGGTATGCTTCTAGCTGATGCTGTAAAAATAAAACTTCTTTCACTGTAGGCGTTCTGCTTTCAGAAAGTGGAAGCGCCCATAGGCGCCAGCTTTCATTTATTCATTAATTTATGTTGGAAATTGTAATATATGTATAGGGAATAATATTTAAAACAGTTAGATGAGTATTTGTAAGGGTCTGAAATATTTGTGTATGCGTTTCGATAAGTTGCAAACGCGAAATTTTCAGTAAGTGTAAATTTCGACTTAGGCAAGGAATGTTGGAACGCATCCCTTACGTAAGTCAAGGCTTCAATGTAAAAGAAATTTGCCTCAAAATTAGATGGTATGGTTACATTTCTACTTGGAGGTTGGGGGAAAACGTTTCTTTCTATTCAAAATATTTTAATTCTATGCAGGGGCGTAGCCGGGGGGGGGATATCGGGATATATCCCCCCCGAAATGTTTGGATTAGTGATGAAATTCCGTCTATTTATACACATATAAGTTCATATCCCCCCCGAAATATTTTCCTGGCTACGCACCTGATTCTATGCTTCATCTTGACCTTCTACGTTTTTCTAAGTAGCCATAAGAAACCACACTCGTTGCTGATTCAACTAGGGAAGGAATGTCAGTGGAGGGTGAATGAAGCATGCGCATTAATATTTAAAATTTTTAAAACCTTTTAAACTGCAAATTTTAAGAAGACCGTAATTTCATAGAAAAATTTCCTTGAGTTAACTATTTCAAACAGGGAGATTTATATAATTTTTAACGTGATAATTTATATAACATCGATTTGGTTTTGTACGTATTCGTTTTTGAAACATTACTTTCTGTTGAAAGGGAACAGCTGTGCTGTGCTTTGAGTATGAAAATTGTTTGCTCTACTGCTTTTTTTTCACTGACTGTCAAGTACTTCCGTAAAATAAAACATTTAACATAATACATAAAAATGGCTGCGATATATAAAGGATATATTATAATGTATCTTCTTCCATTTACCTCCCAGCTCTTAAAAACAGCGATGAATTCCTTGGTTGTATCGAATCTATATAAATAAAACAGAGTGTAAACTGTCCGTTAGTTGGTTGGTTATAGTTAGTTTGTCTGCACCTCGCCTAGCTCCTAGACGGATAGTCGTAGACCTACCAAATTTTGTATGGAAATTTTCCAGGACGGGTCCCGACATACCTCGAAGCGATTTTTACGAAATTCCAATTACTTTAGGAGATATCGATAAAAAAACCTATCGCAAAAGGCTAATTTTGCTCTCGCCATTTCGCAATTGTAATCCTGCTGTGGAAAGAGGGAGACTTTAGCATATCTAGGTTGCCATATTTGGCAAGTTTATTAAATGATTCAGACTCTTAAAGTAAAAATAAAAGAATAACGATTTTTTTTTAGGTTAAATTATTTGTAAAGTTATATTTTAATTAAAATATCGTGTGCATGTGAAGTCAGAGCAGGAATGAAATGTTTTATACTCAAAAGAAAAATAGGATTCGGAAATTTTCGGAGACTAAAACGTGCAACTTTTTAATTTGGCAACAAATAAAATGGTTGATATGCGATTTTGAGAATATGTGATTCTAGCGCCAAGCGCTATTTATCGTCTGCTTCTGCTACTTGGATTATGAATGCACCTGAATGAGTTTTTAAACTTTATTTCAGTTTGAATTGTGCATTCTTCTGCACAACTCAAACTTTTTTTTTCACTGACCCCATCTATTTCTAAATGTTAGAAATATCAATTTTAATTGTGTTTAATCACACTCATTAATAATGATATACTTTCCAAGTTAATGGAATAAGGAAAGACCATGGATTATAATGCGTTTTTAATACATAGCACTTTAGTGCGTATTTAAAATCTGAAAGTGTTTCAGATTTTCTTAGTGTTTCTTTTCCATTTTTGATAAAGGCCAATATATCCAGAAGCTCTTCAGAAATAATATAGGACGAAAATAATTTTACCTTTTGGTAGGTTTTTATCATTTAACCCCGACACGGTAAGCATTGCATCGGGGCGCCGGCTTCGAAGGACCGTCATTTCGAACTCAAAAACTAATTAGAGCATAGAAGGGGTGTCTTTTTTGCATTAGCAAGGGGTGCCACTTACCCTAGGGCCTCTCCTATTTGTAACCATTTTAATTTTAAATTCCATTCAGAATCTGAGAGGTTTCAGTGCCAAGGAAGCCGGTGAGGAACAGGATTTTCTCCGAACAAGATTTATTAAAATGGCGAACCAACTGTTCGCCGGAGGCAGCTAGTTAAAAATAAAATAAAATAAATCGCTTTGAACTTAGTGTATCTTACTACAAGAACAATTTTTTCATCATCCACTCCACCAAAATTACTGAAAATAGTTTATTTATTAGTGAAATTTGGTGATTGCGAAATTGGTATGCATCTGTTTAAGTCTGAATCAACGAAGAATGCTATCTTTCACAAATGTTGCAAATACACTGTAGCACACGCTGTAAATTAAGTGAGTAAAATGTCAAAACTCGTGTCATTTATTTTATTTCGAATATATACCTAATAAAAAAGCTAAGTGCCATTCGAATTTAGAACAGAATAATATTTATTTTGCAACAGAAATAAATATTGTTTTCTAAATCAAAATGCATCTCAAAAAGAGATGATGATTCTTGTTTCTTCTTGTCAAATTCCGCACATTTAATCCATAACATCACCTTTATGTCCATATATAACTAAGTAGCCATACACCAGCAAGATTCCACACATGAAGCAGAATTAATTGAATATCTGTTCCAAGGATCAGAATCCAGCTAGGAAATACTACACTATGTACATACAGTTGTACTTGTGAATTTCTAAGTAGGCTAACAAGGCTATAACGTACAAAGACAGTAAAATAGACGATACTTTGGTTCAGCCTATAAGTGGCACTTTTGCTCAAGCAGCAAACTTATATATTCGTCTCTGACACCGTATGTTCCTACCTATAAAAATATTTAATTAAAAAAAAGATTATCTAGCTTAATTATGTGCTCATATTACTTAATACTGAAAAACAACATGCTACACCCTCCAAAAAAAGTATTCGAGTAAGAGATTAATTTCATACATTGGTTCCGTATATTAAAAATTATTTATCATAGAATATGAATTAGGCTATGTATAAATATGACTTTCCATTTTTCTGTCAAGTAGTGCGTTTTTCAAAAACTCAATTATTATTCGCAAATCTAAAATAGGAAATTTATCTCTTACTTTTTTTTGGAGGGTACATGAAACTTATGTTTTAGTCCGTTAACGAACGAGTGATATTCTGTATGTTTAGAAAACAAAAGGTGAAAAAACAATTTTAATATTTTGAAGTTCACAAAAAATAATCAAGCTGCAGGCAAACTTGCAATGATAATAAGCACGCTATAGTTATATTCAATACAAATTACATATTTAGAATTCTCAAATGCGGCCCATTCAACGAAAAAGAACACCATGACACATAGTTACACTAATTATGCATTTAAATAATCTAGCACCGATTACAAAATTAAATACCATTTATATAAATAAAATACATTAAAACAAGTTTTTATCGTTAAAAAAATCTCTTCAATGTATAAATATTATCTTCGCTGATCAGATCGTTATTTACAAAACATGATTAATCACATTATAACAAATAATCATGCAAAAATATACATTAAAAAATTTCAAAATACTCAATAAATTCATAAATAATTTATGAAACAAAAGTAATATACATTTTGCACAATCGCCTGCAAAAGTTTCATTGGCTAAAACCAATAGGAAGTGACGTAAAAATCATCACTTCTGTTTGTGTGACATCAATGTTATCGGTCCGTGTGGGACGAACCGTATGGAATTTGCTTCACCTTTCGCACGCTGTGGTTTGTTTCGAACGTGTTTAGAGGGCTTCCAGAATACCAATTTTTCGAACGTTCGTTCATTAGGATGCGGAAAGGATAAGTTTTGGATGACTTCACAAATCCGAACGTTCCTCTAGTAGCAATAACCCATCGGTCGATGAGAGGCGGGTGAGTTTAATCCGAGGAGAAGGAGCAGTGGCCGATCACGGCTTTTCATCCAAAAAAAGGGGGAAATTTCATCGGCAACTGGTACAAAATGTCCGCTCAGGGGGCCATAAAGCCGATCATCGCTTCCCGATGATTCCGATGAAATAACGAAAAGAAACCGATAAATTGTTTAGAATATATTTGTTAATAAAAAGTAAACGACTGGCAGCAAAATTTTCAAAAAATGTCCGTTCTGTTTATTATGTTTTCTTTTTTTGGATGCTAACTTTCCATTTTTCCGAAAAGAAAAAAAATTCTTCCTCCAGCGGGCTCGAACCATGAGCGTACGGAGTCTGTGACTCCGTACGCTCAAGGTTATGCTATGGTAGCACTAGAGCATGGTAGAGCACTAGTCTGTGACTAGTGCTCTACCATAAGGGCATCCGGACTATCATGCATCAGTTAAAGATGGAAGTACCAGTTATTTTAGTCTCAGATTGGGACTTGGGTTGAAATTTTGACAAAGTGCTGTTCAGCTATTATTAATAATAGTCAAATTATTCGATTGGTAAGAAATTAATTTCACTTTTTACCAATGTATGTAAGTAGCAACAACATTCAAAATTAATAATTAAAAAAACAATAATGCCAATTGTATAGGAATTTTAGTGTGATTTTAACTTTCATATTTCTTGGATAACTTTTAAAAATTAACTTATATCTCTTCTTGCTGTTTACATTAAGGAGGTTTCAAAAGAGTTGCTCATTGTAATGAAGTTTCCGTTATTCTTATAATGCAGCTGACGCTCAAATAGATTTTCTTTTCTTTTTTTAAACACATTTTTTAAAAATTATTTAAATATTACAAACCATTTTATATAATAAACTTGCATTTTTTTGTAAATATTTCTTTTCAAATTTAAATTTTGTGGGAGGGGGCAAGGGGGGGTGGGCACCCCCCCTGCCCCGTGCCAAACCCAATATAAGAAATTTGAAGTAAATTATCCGTTTAATTCAAGAATTGTTCAAAATTTCCCCTAGATTATGCAAAGGAACATCTAAATTACGCAAATATTTATAGGAATTTACGTAAAATGTAAACCACTGGGACACCTGCAAGGCCCGATGACTGTAGAGCTGCAGTTTTGGATAAAAAATTGTTTGTCGGTTTCCCATCGGCGAAATTGCTCGTCTAGATCACCTCTATGCATGAATAAAAATTAATCTATTGCAGAAAATCAAAAGTGCTCTTGCCGATGTCTTAATTCGATGAGTCGGTGAGTTAATGATGAGTGGATGAACGCCCATGCAGAAAACGAGCAGTCATTGCTACTAGAGTCGCTTAAACGAACGCGGCAGAATATACCTCCCTTTTCGGTTTCCGAAAATCGCCTACCAAATTTTCACTGGCTAAATCAATAGGAAGTGACGTAAAAATCATCACTCCTGATTGTGTGACATCAATGCTGTGGGACGAATCGTATGGAACTTGCTCCGTTTTTCACACGCTCCCTACCAGCAATTTTGATCGGACCCTCATCGGCTGGGTACGTGGCCGGTGGTAGCCCGACGCCCGAGCAAAATTGCTAGTAGGACTGTGCCCTAATAGCAAATGGTCATCGGTTCCTGAAATGCCGATGATCGGACAGTGAGGAAGCGCAGCGCGCGCCATGCAAGGTTCTTCATCGCGTCGGGGGCTCTTATTTCGGAGTTTTCTCGGGCATGTCCTCTCCCGAATAGTAGGGTTGGATCATCGGGAAGGGGGGAAAATTGGGCGTAGAGCCGTTGTAAAGCCGATGCGATTGGGGTTATATTCATCTCGGAAGAGCAAACTCCTTGCAACTTAGGATGTGAAGCCTATGACCTTTGATAAAAGTTTTAAACTGAACAATCGATAAAAATTGGGGTATATCCCAGCTAGATAAAATTTTTTAAAAAGTAAAAAAAAGCAAATTCGAACTTCTTCTCTTTGAATTTTAAAGCTGCCATCTGAACTGCATTTTTCAAGCTTCCGAGAGTTGGTTTCGAACTGGAGAACTAACGCTTGGTAGCCGGGCATTCTAACCACTAGACGGGGGTCTGGCTCGTTATTGGCGAGACTAAAATTTGAAGTGATTGTTGTTTCAAGTTCGGAATTGGAACATTTAAGTTTCTAATTAAATAAAACTAGACTTTTCCTGTACACTACTCAAAATTAAAAAGATTTTGCGATTTCTATCCGTTTTAAGCATTTGGGACCTGTGTACGGCCGTAAAAAAAAAAAGTTTGTCTGTCTGTCGTTCTGTCTTCTCTTATTCGCACATCACGTAAAACTGGCTATAGCGAATGAAATAAAATTTTTTGACATGATAGGTGGTCACTTAACTTAAAGTATAGGCTTCGAATTTTTTAAAATATTCATTATAATGAATATTTTAAAAATCTCTCTATAGATTTAGATTTTGAGATTTTTCGAAGATTGTTTCAAACTGCGTAAATTTTTGTTCGCACATCACGTAAAAGTGACTAAAGCGAAAGGAATGAAATTTACTGACATGATAGGCAATCACTCACCTTAAGCTATAATCGTCGGATTTTAAAAAAAAATTAGATTTTGAGATTTTTTCTGAAAATCGTTTCAAACTGCGTAAATTTTTGTCGGCGCATCACATACGACTTAAGTGAATAAAGCAAAATTTAGTGACACGATAGGTGGTCGTACAATTTAAACTATGCCCCTAAAGTTTCTAAAATTTGGATTAGATTTTGAGATTTTGCGAAAACTGTTCAAACTGCTTAAATCCCAGCTAGAAAATGTTTACACTTCTTGTGAAAAAAAATTGCATATAAAGTGAATATTTTGAATACTTTGAAAAGTATACACTTTTTGTGCACAATTTTTGACAGTATAGAATATTCACTTTTTAGTATGCATAAAAACTGTATATAATTTGCACAAAAAGTGTATGCTTTCAAAATATTAAAAAATATCCACTTTTTATGCACAAATTATACACAATCTATACTTTTTTTCTAAAAAAAGTGAAGACATTTCTAGCTGGGTATATTCATCCCGGAAAAGCAAACGCCTTGCAACTTAGGATGTGAAGCCTATGACCTTTGGTGAAACTTTTAAACTGAGCAATCGATAAAAATTGGCACATATATCGTTGATTTGCATATTAGCTTGTTTATTTCTTTTATTGTATCAATTAATTCATGTACATTCATATGCATATATAATTTTATAACTAAATATCCTTTTCTTCAAGGCTGTTCTAGGGAAGAATGCAAGTTTTTGAATGAAATGTCATTAAAAATTTACACAAAGGAAAATTTCTTATATATATATATAGATATATATTAATTTCGCACTTTTTCAGGAAACTTCCAGAATTTTTAGTCCCTGACAAATTTTGTTTTAAAAATATTCCTTGTCTCCCCTCTTTGACAGAGATTGACTAAGGCAAGGTGCCCTTTTAGCTAGCACAAGATAGATACATACAGGAGAACACGACAAAGCTAAGAGCAGGAAGAGGACAACATGATTCAGCATTTTGTCGCCTGTTTTGTCTTCCCGCGTAATAGCTTAGCCAATCAGCAACCTTAAAACAAACATATGGTGTGCATATGATGCTCTTTGCACATTAATGAAGGAACGGAGATATCGAGCCGTTCAGCTACTTGGGAGAAAGACCGATATAAACCTGTTTGCTCGCTTTACCCTTCGCAATCTTGAAAGCGCCTATCAGATCTCAGTGTAAAGATTCGATCATCGGGAAAATATGAACATACGAAAAATTAAGGAGGATCAGTAATGATCAGGCGATGAATAGCCGATGCACCGATCATAGGCCTGGTAAAGCCCGAGCAAAGATTGCTGCTAGGGTGGTCTGTTTCGAATGTTCCTTTGGAGGGCTTCCAGAATACCAATTGAACCGTGCCTTAGTTAACGTTCGTTCACTAAGGCACGGTACGGATAAGTTTTGGATAACGTTACAAATTCGAACGTTCGCTCAAACGAACGAGGCAGAATAGACCCCTCCCCCAAGGAGGGGATTATTTGGGAACTTTTGGCTGCGGACTCTCAGACCGGCCTTGCGCTCCGACCTCTGCCGCTAGTCAGTTATCGTCCTATATCCAAGCCCGTGGGAGAGCCGAGCTGGAATCTAAAGTTTCTAGGAAGGGGGGCGGTGGCTTGGAGGCACGGACTTGGATATAAGACGATCATCGACGTAGTCTAAAAAAGCGAAATGAAATTTGCCCGTAAAATGGCGCTGTGCTGTGAGTCGTAATCATTAAGTTTATCTTGTGCGCATGCGTGAGCTAGTAGTAGATTGCATCATAATTCGTAGCTATGCGTCGTCAGCTAGCGCTTATGTAGCTAATCATTAAAAGGGGGTCGAATATTTTCCTTTGAGAGGCTGACGGTATTTTGCCCCTCTGCCCTCAGTGGATGATCAGTAAGTTATGAGGATAAATGACTATGGCGATAAACTAATTTGTTAAAACAATATGGTAAAGAAACGGCCTAAACTGTACAGGTCTAAGTCCGCTAAAATTAAGGTCCGTGGGGGTTAAGAGACTGTTCTTCTTCACGCTAATCGCCTAAGCGTACGATCGTTGATTCGATTCCCACTCAATTCCCTGGCTTTATTATTTTTTTAAGGCGGGCCTTAACAATGCCTTGGAGGCATTGGCCACCGCTAAGTGCATACTTTTCGCAATACTCTTCATAACAACATACTTTTCCATTTCAACGGACGCCATTTCTAAACAAAAACAACGTGCAGCAAGTAATCTTCTCAACAAACTCAATGAACCTAATCCGTGCTCAGTTTACTTCGTTTGAAGCTAATCACACTCAGTTTTGTATACGAACGCTCTAGTTTATAAACTGAATGCACTCAGTTTCCTTTACGAACAGCTTAGATGGAAACTCGTTGCACGAGTGTAACTCATTTGGCGTTTAAGGATGCGGCCTGTGTTCACTTTATTCGACGACGATTTATAAGCGAATACTTGAAAGCAAGCACACAAATCCGAAAATAAGGGTGCATTCGTAAACGACAAACTCGTTGCGCGAGTTTTCGTAAAAAAATTGGAATGCGTGTGTTTAGTGCTGTCAGTGGTTATCAGTTTCTTTTGACTTTACGAACAACTTCAGTTTATTTAATTTCGTTGCCTAGGAGACGTGTTTGTTTACAATTCGCGAATGCGTTAATTTTGCTGAGGAGAGTTTTTAGTACATACTCAATATAAAATCAACAGGATTTTTAAAAGAAAGAGTGTCCGTAATTGAAGTGCACAGATCAAAGTTTAGAAATTTCAAAAGTATTTAGCAAGAGAAGTTCAAATTTCGATAATAACGGTTTAAATCAACTTCAATCTCAATACTAAAACATGTATTGAATTTACTAACATGAAAAATTCAAGAAAATGATACCTTTGAAAAATTATGTACCTTCGTAGCATTTTTTAACGTATGCATGAATTTCTTCCTCGAAAAAAAGATATTTGCAGCTTTAGCAAACGTAAAATACTTTTCACAACAACATACTTTTCCATAACAACGGACGCCATTTGGAAACAGCAACAACGTGTAGCAAGTGTGTCTTCTAAACAACTAAACGAACCTTATCTGCTTTCAGTTTACTTCGTTTGAAATTAATCGCCCTCAGTTTTGTATACGAACGCTCTAGTTTTTAAACTAAATGCACTCAATTTCCTTTACGAACACCTTAGATAGAAACTCGTTGCACGAGTGCAAGTCGTTTGGCGTTTACGAATGTGGCCTAAATGTTCCAAATACAACAACAACACCATCAAGTTGCTCAGGTAGATCAAAAATACATGCCCATTCTGTTTCCAATTTAGAAGTTCTGAGGAGGCATTCATACATGGTTTGGGAACTGCGTGTTTGTGACGCCTGTACAAAATGAGAGTTAAAATATTGTAAGTTTAGTCCGTTTCTTTGCCATATTGTTTTAACGAATTAGTTTACCGCCATAGTCATTTATCCTCATAACTTATTGTGTGCTTTTAGAATTTAAATCGCACATTATGTTTCTCAAATCAGAGTCGTTATTTTCTATTTATAGAATGCTTGTGAGTTTGTTTTTAATATCTCTCCACCCAGAAGTCGTACGTGCACAAGGAGCAGCTGCAGACCGTCCCGTGATAAATCCTTTGGCGTTCGGTGGAATGGTCCAGGGGTTGCTTGATATGCAGGTAAAGCAAGTACTAATTATGTTCGACCTTCAATAAGGGTTTTTCTTGTAGTTTATTTTCTCTGGCAATAATTACACAAGATTTTTTGTTTCTTCTCTCGTCGCAGCGACAGTGTGTAATTGCGGTTAACATTCTGAGAAATTGAGCTTTCAATTTGTTTTGACTTGGCTCTAAGCTCTTTTAAGATGCATAATACTGCTGCACAAATTGGCGATTTCCTAACTTTTGTAATCTAGTATACTGAAGTTGCTCTTTTGATATTTAGTTAACTTACTATGCCAAGCCACTGGCGGATTAAAGGGGAGGGGCAGAGGGGGAGACCACCCCCGGGAAAAAAATTGCATGAAAAATGTAAGAGATCCTATTTTACTTGCATAAAATGTACACGTTTCAACTAGATACCCTCACCCACAAAACTACATTAATTCGTCTGTGTGGCAAGAATAGGGCTCCAACTTCTAGTCGCTTAAGCTGCTGACAGTTTTGCAATTCTTTTTGAACTACTTATGTACCATGCCGCGTCAATCAAATCTCCGTTCATTTACATACGAACTACTTTGCCGTATTTTGCAACGAAATAATAGATGTTTAAATTCAATAATTAAAAATTTTAAATAGCTGAAGAATAAATGCTGAGGGAGTTTTTCATATTAATTTGGAAAACAAATGACATTATGGTAGATCCAGACACCATCAATAATTAAGATTTAATATCCCCCCCCCCTTCAGTCTTCAAATATAGTTTAACAAATCCTTAAAATCCTTTTTGTTACATCTTTTCATATTTATAACCAATTTATAACCAGTAGTATATTATGTTAATATCTTCCAATACTTTTGAATAGCGTCTATCCTATACACTTTTTTTCGTTGGAATAACTTTCTTGAAAATTAAACTAACATTTTTGAAGTCATAAGGAAAAAAAAAAAAAAAAAAAAAAAAAACTCGCACACCCATTCCTTTTGTAAATCTATCATCGAACGTCCTTCCTACGAACAATAACATCTTTTACATTATTCTGAGGAACCTTTCGATAACGGAAGTTGTATTTGACATTATAGAAAAATATATTTTTTTAAATGTCAATTTACATTCTTATATTCTAGTTTTTCTTATATTCTAGTTTTCACCAGAAACTCTTGCTGGAATGCATTATTTTTTAAAGTATACTTAACTCCTACCACCCCTCCCCCCCTTTCCCGAAAAGAAATTAAATTTCTTAGTTTACGCTTAGGAACTCTGTCATCTAGATTTTTTTAAAAGAATTTGTTCCACAAAAATAATCGCATTGTTGCAAAATGCTAAACTGCAAGCTCGAATCCTACATGTGCACACTACGCTTTTTCATTTCAATAAAATGGAAAGTATTTCATTTTGATTAAACCAAATGAATAAAATGATTTTAGCTTGTATGATTTCCTCCAACCTCATGAGATAAGGGAGCCCACAGGATTTTATCCAGAGGGGTGCATTAAGATACAGTGGAACCTCTATTCATAGTTTTCAAAGGGTGCGTAGGAAAAAACGATGAGTGCTGGAAAACGACAAATGTGGGTTTGAGTCAAAATACGAAGAAAACAATATTTATGCAAACACGCAATGACTATATACCAACAAATACTAATTTGTTACAAAATTGTAAAACAAATAAAACGAAGATGAAAATTAAGTGATGCATATTTTAAAAATTCAGTAAGTTTATGTAGGGTTATTCATCATTTTTTAATTAAAACAGTAAATTTTCAAGGTTCCCGCAGGATTAACAAATCTCAATCCCGCAAAACGAGAAACGGTGCCGGATTGCATTCCCTAGGTATTGGAAGACATACATCTACTGCATCTAATACTATTAATGGAAAATATTTTATTTGGGGGGAAACAGTAGTGGACGCAACAATAGACGGAAACTCTCGAGACGAAAAGGTGCGGGATTGCATTCTCTATTATGCATACGTACACATACTTATATTTTTCATTTTAATTATCTTGTTCATTCAAATTCCAGAGGGGTGAAAGTACCCCTCTGGAATTTGTACTTTTACTTGCATTATGCAAGTATGCAAGTATGCATTATGCAAGTATGCATTATGCAAGTACCCCCCTGGAGGGGTGCTTGCACCACCTCCCGACCCCCATGCTGATGGCACAGATTGATAAAAACAATCTTGTAAAACTTAAGATTCATTCTTTTAAATGATTCCTTGCATACCGCAACGTTATCACGTAAAGTTTTTCGAAAATATATAGGCGGTTTATTAGTCCAATAATGAATTTACTTAGCATACTATACATACCCTTTTTTTTAAGTGAAATACCGAGCAATGCAGTGGCGTATTAAATCGAAATGCTTGAAAAAAATCTTGTCATTGTCGTATTTATTGCTGTAGTCAATTTCATGAATTTCCCCTAAGAATGTTGCCTATAGTAATTGCCTCCGTTCTTACTTCTAGTTCTTTACATTTAACAGACTGAGCTGTTAAAGAATTACATTCTGTGTACGGAGAGTCAATGAAACTGAGAAATTTTGTCCACTTTCATTAAATTTAACACATTTTGCGAGACCCATCTCCCTTCTATCGAACTTTCATATTCAAAAGTTTTTTTAATACAGTTCGAATAAGCTACAGCAAAATTTTTGCGGTTAATTGTTGTATTGAGTTAACCAGAAAGTTTGTGCCGATTTTTGAATTGAAGTGCCCGGGGATTTAAATTTATGAATGCATTTTTATTAAATTAGGCAAGTGCCCGTGGGCGTATATGTAAAGGGGGGGGGGGGTTCTGAACCTCCCTTTGTCTTCGTACATTCGCCAATTATAGCCAAATATTCATCACCTTTTTAAATCCATTGCTCAAAATTATTAAAAAAGATTTAAATTTTACATAAATCTGAAAACCTTAATTAAAGTAAAAAATAAAATTTTGTAAATTTTATAAATCAGTGCGTAAAAACAGAATTTACTATAAAAAATTAAAAAAATTTTAGTGCTATTGAAAAATTTTACAAGATAGAGTAAATTTAGTGTCAATCAAATTTTATAGTAAGATATCACCCCCCCCCCAATTTAGCTAGACTTATTCCCATGATAAACCCCTAGCTACGACCGTGTTGGTGCCATTCGGTATAACAACCTTTCTCTATTTTTCAGGCAACTTGGAAATTCTGACCTTCCAGAATCTCTGGTCTTTTAGCGAAAAACTTTTGTACATGATTTTTCTCATCTTGGTCTGATTTGAAGTTTATTTCCGTTGAGACTTTTGTAATGGTCGGAATGGGTGGGAACAATACCTCCTAGATAGAGAAAGCCTAACAACTCCTACGTCACCAAGCTTTGACGTCATTGCTAGGCCTACATATAAAAGTTTTAATTAGATAAAATAAAACTGTAAAAAGTTTCTGGTGAATTTACTCATGAATAATAATATTTTAATAATTTGAGAAAAAATATAATTTTATGAAAAATGGCAGTTTTTAACGGTGACGAATGAGGTAATATGATAAGGAAATAGATCGGAATGAAAAATTTTGTATGAGAAAGGTATTTTAATTTTTTATTTAAGATATTTTCTAATATTTGTAGCATTCACCAGAAATTTTAAATAGTTTTGTAACAGGTGTTCCCCACCTGAGCAGCCAAACTCCAGGACTGCAGCGGCAAAATAAAAGCAGTGACGCTTCCGCCAGGGAATCGTTGGAGTTCGTAGATGGGTAGCGAGGCTAAGATGGAGTGAGCTATGGCTGTTGTTCTTTTTATGTGTAATCCGTGCAGTGTTTGTTTTTTTAATAAAATGTTTTTTGTGTAAGTGAGATGCGAGTCTCTTCTGTCATTTTGGGAGTTCGTGTCGTCTTACAATTTGGCGCCCAACGTAAAAGGCCGTGGAAAGGATATAACGTTTGGATTTAGCTGGATGAAATAGAACGTTGTTTTCGTTTTCGTCTGCTGTTAAATGAGTTAATATTTTGTAAATAGTATCTATTTGTATATTTTAATGTTTTGGCAATCCTTTTGCCTGATTATGTTTTTAAGAACAATTTCGTTTGGATTTTGTGTTTTGTATGTGCATAGAAATTTGTTGGCGGTTTCCCGCCCAAACTGGCTGTAGAGGTAAATAGCGTATAAAAGAATGTTTAACTAGTATTTTGGGTATAATTTGGTGCATAAAGCGAAAATAATATTCTAAATCATATTTTGGCAAAACCGTTGCCTGGCGGATATAGTTGGCAAATCTGCTTGCTTGAAAAGTTTTAAAACAAACAAAAATGGTTCTAACTGACTGTGAATAGAGAAAAGTCACCCAGACTTTTGATAGAATATTGATTTCTGAAACAAAACTCTGTGTAGAGTTGTGTGCACTAAAATTGTTGGAATGCCCATAAAAGTGGAAATTTATGCTAGTTAAACTGAAATATATGTTCTATTGATGTGATAGCTAGTTATGTTGTGATAGCTAGTTATGTTCTTGTATATGTATATATCGGATTTTGCAGTTTGATGTTTTGTTTTAGTAGTGATGAATAGCATTAATTTGGTTTGATGAGTAAGATTAGTTTTGATTTTGTAAAAATAGTTTTGTTTCATTTTGTTCAGAAAAATGGTATTGTTTTGAATTTGCTTATGATTAATTTTGGTTTAATTCTAATTTGATGAAAATTTGAAATTGGCAGAATTGTATTTTTGGTTTGTTGTTGCTTAGTAGTAAGTAGTTGTATTGGTGGCCCTAATCAATTAAATTGTTGCATTTTAGTTACTATTTTGAAAGTTATGGATAATTCTTGTTTAAGCGAAGTTCAGGTCTAATGGCATCGGTGTGAATGTCGCTCAGGTTAGGTTTTGTTTCTGCTCACTCCTGAGAAAGCCTGAAAATTAAATTATCTAAGCCTTTCTGTCAGTAAATATAAAAAACCGTAACTCAAGAAATTCTATTTGTGCTCCTGTGATACAATGTCTTACCTCGGAAAAGGCCGAAAAGATGACCTACGACTCCTCGCCCTAGAACTGGGTTTGGAGGAGGTGGAAAACCTTAAAGTGCCCCAATTAAAGAAACTGATAACCGATTCAAAAGAATATGATGAAGAATTAACAAAAAACATGTTGACATCCATCATTGAGGAGCGCGTAAGAAGAGAAAAGTTAGCTGATACGGAGTTGGTGGAAAGGAGAGAGGAAGAGAAAAAAGCCAGAGAACAAACTTTTGAGCTAGAAAAGCTGAGACTGGAACTTGAGATTCAAAAATCCTCCCAGTCAAACCTTGCATCTACCACTTCTTCAGCTCTTGAGCCGGAACAGCCCAAGGTGGATCTGAAGGGGATCTTACCCAAGTTTGATCCAAAAGAAGATGACATGGCGCTATACCTAAGTTTATTTGAACGGCAGTTAACATTTTTGAAGGTTCCGGAGACTACCTGGGTCCCCTACCTGATTGGTTCCCTCCCGCCGGAAGTCGGCAGAATGGTCGTTCGGGAACCTGAGGAAGAATGCAAAGACTACCAGAAGGTCAAGGGCCTACTTCTTAAGCGTTTCAAACTCTCTGCTGAAAGGTTTCGACAGCTATTCTCATCTCACCGCAAGAATCCCACCTGCACCTGGCGAGACTTCTACTTCGAATTAGATGGCTACTTAGATGGTTGGTTAACAGAATTAGACATCACCACCTTCGACAAACTTAGAGACCTTGTCCTCACAGACCAAATAAAACGACGAGTTCCCCCTGAAGTGAAAGAACATTTTCTCGACTCTTGGCCCGATCTGAACACTCCCTTAGAACTTGTGGAAAAGCTTGATGCTTACGATAACATCAGACTGAGCCACAAAAAATACAACGCCCCACCAATGCAAAAGAAACCTTACCCCGCCAAAGAGGAAACTTCAAGAAATGCTCTAAACAAGAAACCAGGCAATCAACTGCCTAAATCCGAAAAACTCAACGCTGGTGAAAAACAGGAGCGTCCAGCTCTGACTTGTTATGGTTGCGGTAAGCCTGGAGTTGTCAGAGCTAAGTGTCCAGTTTGCACTCCAACGCCAAACCTTGCCTCCGCCAACTTTGGACACTTCAACCTCCAGAGCCTGTCCACCTCGGAACCCACAGCATGCCTGCTGGTTACCATAAATGGAGTAGTAGGCACCGCCTGCCCAGACAGTGGAGCAAGCCACACAGTAGCTAGTGAAGGACTATACAAGATCCTGAGAAATCAAGGGGTCCAGTTTCAAAAGTCCAATCTACGGATGACTCTTGCTGATGGTAGCCAGGCTGACAAAGACGTATACACTACAAGAGTGACAATACAACTCGAAGGACGTACTTTCAAGATGAATCTTATTGCTCTCCCAGAGGCTAAAGGAAATCGTACCCTACTCGGGACAGACTTCTTGAAGAAAGGTAAAGTGGTGTTAAACTTAGGAGACCAAAATTGGTATTACAGGGACAACCCAAGAAAGCGGTTTCCCTTCGTCGAAGGCTACAAAATACCTCCTTTGGCAGAGGAACGAGACGACACTGGTCTCAAAGATAACGTCAATATGGCCCCAAAACAAGAGGTCATTGCGGTTGCAGAAGAAGACGTCACCCATACCCCAAAGTGTGACTTCAAACTCTGTGCAGATGAAGGTGAACAACTGACAGAGGGTCAAAAGAAACAACTTGATGCTCTATTGCTAGAACATGAAGATACGTTCCGGCCGGGGGGAGAGCCGACTCTCTTTATAGAACATAGGATCGAGACAGGAAATGCCCCTCCCGTGGCTACTATTCCTTACCGACTATCTCCTGCCAGGAGAGAAGTTCTTAAGAAGGAAATCGATGCCTTGCTTGCGGCAGGAACCATAGAAGAGTGTGATTCTCCGTACGCAGCACCTGTAGTCTTGATCCCGAAACCAAATGGAGAGTTTAGATTATGTGTAGACTATCGCAAGTTAAACTCTATCACGAAGCCTGACCCATATCCATTGCCACGCATGGATGATTTGTTGCATAAAGCCAAACAGACTGCCTATATGTCAACTATAGATTTGAAATCGGGGTACCATCAAGTACAAATGTATCCTCCGGACAAGGATAAAACGGCTTTTGTCTGCCAGTATGGGGTCTACCGGTTCACCAGGATGCCTTTTGGCTTGAAGACAGCGCCAGCGACCTTCCAGCGGTTAATGGATCTTTTCAGAAATGGTCTGAAGGTCAATACGCTTGTATACCTGGATGACATCATCGTGTTGTCTTCGACCTTCGAGGAACACATAGAGAACTTACGGCATGTTTTTGAGAGACTCCAAAAGTTTAAGTTACATGCAAACCGTGCTAAGTGCCACTTTGCTTGCCATAAAGTTAAGTATTTAGGACATTTCATTACAAGCAAAGGAATAGAAGTGGACCCGGCTAAAGTGGAGGCAATTGCCCGAATTCCTCTCCCGAAGTCCGTAAAGCAGGTTCAAAGTTTCCTACAGACCTGTAGTTGGTACCGCAGATTCATTCCCCAGTTCGCAGACCTCTCGAGACCTTTGAGTCAATTGACCAGGAAGCGAGCCACGTGGAAGTGGGGGGAGGATGAACAACAGGCCTTTGAAACCCTGAAAAGGAAGTTGATCTCACCGCCAGTGTTGAGTCAAGTGGACGAATCAAAGCCTTTTGTCATAAGGGCGGATGCATCTGGCTACGCTCTGGGAGCTGTCCTTACCCAAGGACAAGGTCCAGAGGAACACCCGCTCGAATATGCCAGCCGACTTCTACTACCAGCTGAAAAGAACTATTCCACAACGGAAAGAGAGGCCCTAGCAGTTGTTTGGGCATTAGAGAAATTCAGGGGATACGTGGAAGGAGCAGAGATCACGGTGATTACTGACCACCAGCCCTTGAAATGGTTATTAAGTCTAAAATCGCCAACCGGCCGATTAGCAAGATGGGCCCTACAGATTCAGTCGTACAACTTGAAAGTCGACTACTTGCCAAGAAAAGCCAACGTTATTGCAGACTTGCTATCGCGTCCTGCATGTGAACACAAGGAGCCATCGGGTGAGATTTGTGCGGTTGCCATTGACCTCCCAGTCCGGAAGCCAAGTGACATCCGGGAGCAGCAACTCAAGGATCCAGATCTGAAAAAGATAATAGACTGTTTCGAGAGTAACACCACAGATGAAAATTATGCCAACTGGACACAGCGGGGATATTTCATGTCCCAGGGAATCCTTTACAGGTATGCTCCAGACTCGGAAGCCGAGGAGGCTCAACTAGTCGTCCCTATCCATGAACAAACGAGAGTGCTAAAGGAGTACCACGATTCCCCAACTGCCGGCCACTACGGAGCCGAGGGCACCTTCTACAAAGTGGCCTTGCGAATTACTTCCCTGGAATGCGGAAGTTTATTACCGATTACGTCAAAAATTGTGCCGAGTGTAGCAGATTTAAGCCAAGCAATCAGAAACCTGCAGGTTTATTGAGAACTCCCGCTTATGCCCAACGCTTCGAAACACTCGCCATAGATCTCTTTGGTCCCTTACCAGAGACTGCAGATGGAAAGAAGTGGATTTTCATCGTAGAAGATACGTCGACAAAATGGGTAGAACTTTTTGCTCTGAAAGAGGCGACGGCGAAAGAATGTGCCATAACTTTGTTTGAAGAGATTTTCCTGAGGTATGGATTAGCCAGACGTGTCATAAGTGATAATGGCCCACAATTCACAAGTGCTGTCCTACAGCAACTGTGTTACCTACTCGAAGTGTCCCAAGTCTTTACACCCGTATATTGGCCCCAGGCCAATCCAGTTGAAAGAAAGAATCGGGATCTAAAACCAAAACTAGCAA
This sequence comes from Cheiracanthium punctorium, assembly GCA_038373885.1. Classification (NCBI taxonomy): domain Eukaryota; kingdom Metazoa; phylum Arthropoda; class Arachnida; order Araneae; family Cheiracanthiidae; genus Cheiracanthium; species Cheiracanthium punctorium. The sequence continues at coordinate 157,213 of JAWZYV010013512.1, forward strand.
TACTTGTTGGTGAGGATCATACGTCATGGTCAGATAAACTTGCGACCATCCGTTTTGCAATGAATACGTCGAAGTGTGATACAACAAATCACACAGCTGCATTTCTCCAATTCGGAAGAGAATTACGAACAATTGATGACGTGCAACATGATGTAAGAGCGGTGATTGACAACGATAATTTCATCGCTGAAATTACACCTTATCTGAAGAAATTCGCCCGGATCTCAACCGAGATCAAAGATCTTGTAGAAAAGAAGCAAGACCAGCACAAAAAGTATGCCGATGAGAGTAGAAGAAGGGCACATAGGTATGAGCCAGGTGATAAAGTATGGGTAAATTTACATCGTTTAAGCAATAAAGCGAAAAAGAAAACAGCTAAGTTTCAACCCTGTAGGGATGGCCCCTATATTGTGATTACCCAACGCTCCCCTACAGGTTGAAGTTGCTAACCCGGAAGCGCCGGATATCCTGCTTGGCACATACCACACTTCTGCTCTCACCCCTTTCAATGAAACTCCTCTTTCTGATGTTGTGCCTGTCGCCCCCCTAAGGAAGAGGGGACGACCTCCCAAGAGTAGCCCACCAAAGACTGTTCGTCGAAGTGCCAAAAGAGAGACTCGGTTACCATCCAGCTCTTCTGGCCACTCGCCGGGACGTCATCGTGGCCAGGGGGGGAGTCTGTAACAGGTGTTCCCCACCTGAGCAGCCAAACTCCAGGACTGCAGCGGCAAAATAAAAGCAGTGACGCTTCCGCCAGGGAATCGTTGGAGTTCGTAGATGGGTAGCGAGGCTAAGATGGAGTGAGCTATGGCTGTTGTTCTTTTTATGTGTAATCCGTGCAGTGTTTGTTTTTTTAATAAAATGTTTTTGTGTAAGTGAGATGCGAGTCTCTTCTGTCATTTTGGGAGTTCGTGTCGTCTTACAGTTTTACTTTGTGAAAGTAAAACTGTAATGACGTCATCACTTGAAGGCCTAATGATGACGTCAAAGTTTCAGTTGTTAGGCTTTCTATATGTAGGAGGTGTTGGTGGGAATCAACGGGCGAGATGTCTGGTGGATAGGGTAGAACAGAGGTTCCCAAACTTATAAGTATCACTCCTCCCTACTGCTTAAAATGAACATGCTTACGCCTCCCTTCGGCCCAGGGCCCAGCAAGTAGTAGCAAGTGGGCTCGCCAAGCTATTGTAAAATAAAATAATAAAGACCAAAAATACATTTTCAGATGTTTTATTATAAAAATATGCTTTTACATACTTATTTTAAGAAGAATCAATGTGACGGATGAGCTTGCATGTTTTTGACAAGATTTCCAATTCTGGGTTCAATAGAAGAAAGTGCACAACGTAGATCACTAGAAATATCTAGTTTGCTTCTGTACTTTGTTTTTATTGCTACAACTGCTGAAAACGCTTTTTCACACAAGTAAGTGCTTGAAAAGGGTAAAAACAATTTTAGTGCTTGCTCTGCTGTGCTGGGATAAACTTTGAGATATTTAACCCAAAATTGTGCCTTATCCATCTTCTCAAAATCATATTGGGCAGCAGAATCATTTTTGATTTCCAAAGCTTGCTCTTGTAATGCATCTGGCAGCATTTCTATGTCAACGTGAAAAGGATCGATCGCTAATCGATAAATAATATTATCGCACGAATTGGGAAAGTAGCGCTTGAATTCGTCCGTGAGTTGCTGCAAATGGTTTGATATTTTATTCTTGGTATCAATTTCATCCAAAATCTCCTTAAAGCACGCTTCTTCTGAGATCGCAAATAGTTTAGGAAAGCAGGAATAGTTGGAAGCTAAAATTTTGCGTCTTCACAGTTGCAACTTCTCACTGTATGCCGTGATAGCATCCCGATGATAAATTATGTTCGAATCTCCGCCTTGTAATTTCAAGTTCAAAGTGTTCAATGAGTCAAAAAAATCTGATAGATAAGCAAATATTACTTGGACCCATGTTTTTTTAAATTCCACAAACAATTCTGTTTGTTTTTGCATTTCTAAAAAATGGATAACTTCATCTCGCAGTTCAAACAATCTTGCCAACATATTTCCTTTTGAGAGCCAGCGCACCTCTGTATGAAATAACAATGTCTTGTGTTCTGTGCCCAAATCTTCAGAGAGCCGTAAAAAGCCACGTGTTTAATGCACTCTTCTTAACATAATTTACAATTTTAATGCATAATTTTAAGACGTCATAGAGTTCGTTTGAAAGTGTTTTAGCTGCCAAGGCTTGCCGGTGTATAAAACAGTGAATAGTAATTACGTTGGGATTTTTTTCTTTGACCAACTGCACGAATCCGGAACGAGATCCAAGCATCGCCGGAGCGCCGTCTGTGCACACACCTATCAACTTTTTCCACGACAGTTCATGTTTATCAAAGAATCCAGAGATTGCTGTCATTATATCAATTGCTTTCGAAGTTGTCGTTAACTCTGTTGAAAACAGTAACTCGTCTTTGATTGTTTAGTTTTTTATGTATCTAACGAAAACTAGCAGTTGACAGCATTGCGCCACATCCGTACTCTCATCCAACTGTATTGCAAAAAAAAAAAAACATGATTCTTTCACGGCCTCCACTACTTGATTTTTTATATCTTCAGCCATATCATCAATACGACGTTTCACAGTATTATCAGAAAGAGGTATTTGTGAAAATTTTTGTTTACTTTCTGTTCCAAGAACGATATCAGCTGCTTTCAATAAGCAGGGTTTAACGAGTGTTTCTCCGATAGTATGGCTTTTCTTGGCTTTTGCAATAAGTAGCGACAATTCATAGGAAGCTTCGACCACTTTCTCAGATGACTGAGCAAACGTTCCAGTACTATCCAATTTCATGCGCTTCAAACTTGCAGATTTTGAAGCGAAAAACTCCTTCGGCTTGTCTTTTAAATCGCTGTGTTTTGTTGACAAATGACGTTCCAAACGCGAAGGTCTCATAGCATCATTGCTCAGTACTTCATAACAAATAACACACTGCGGCTGGTCGATGCCACTTTTATTCATAGAAACAAAACCGTATTTAATATAATCATCATTATATTTGCGCTTTTTCGCAGAGCTCATGGCGAAATAAAAGAAATAATCGGTCACTGTCACTACTCTTACACACAAATAACAACAATAACACGACGCTTGTTTGTTTTTGCATCAAGTGCACACGTGTTCTCGCAAGTCGCGTACGGCGCGGGAATGCGCGGGCGTCTGGAGTAAAACCGCCGCCCGCGCCCCCCTCATCATGTCTTCGCGCCTCCCTAGTGGGGCGCGCCCCCTAGTTTGAAAATCAATGGGGTAGAACAACCCAATAGAGTTCCAACAAATTTCGTGGAGAAGAGACTCACGAGGACTCGGATTGTCCTGATGAAACGACACCTTCAGATTCGCTGTTTCTGAACGTTTTTGTTCAATGGCTTTATTTAATTAGTCTAATTGGGAATGGTTCTCTGAATTTATCGTTTTGGGATAAAAGATAATTATACAGCATCCCTTTTTTCAGTCTGAAAAGATTCGATCATGATTTTCTTTGAAGACCGGCTTTTGAGGTTGCTAAAGGTGATTCATTTCTCTTCCCTAAAGATCTTCTATGCTCAACATTATTATGAATGTGATCAGTTTTTCATCCCTGGTCAGTACTTGCTTCATAGTGTCCGCTCGTTGCGTTTGTTGGACGATGAACAAATCCTAAGGTGGAGTAGATGGGACGTTCTCCAAATCAAGAAATGTTCCTTTTGTATTTCGTGGAAATGTGTTTCTAGAAAATTGTTCTTCTCTGCTTAAACTTTAACGGTTCTTCAAAATTGGTTTTAATAAAACATTTTGAATAAAATGATTAATAGCTGGTCAATATCATCATTTTGGGCTATACCAAAAGTCCGCCTTTTTTTCAGTTGTAAAAATGTTTTCATCTGAACTACATTTTTCTATATCTACAAGAGTACAGAAAGGATGGAACTAGTGTGAAATTTTGAGAAAATGGATTTTTTTCACATTTCGATAGTTCTATACCTTTTTAAAAATAACATACTAAAACTTCAAATGAATATCTCAAATATTTTTTGAGTTACAGCCTTCTATGGATATAAAAGGTTATGAGATTTGAATCCGTATGATATTCCTGTAGAAAAAAATAGAGTGCTATGTACATGTTAAAAAAAGAATGGGATCACGATGCCGTGTTTTGAAAAAGCCGATAAGAGCTTAGGAGGAAAAAGTAAAACCACGCTAAAATTAACTGTCAACTCTTTATTAATAAACTTTAAAAGTATTACGGACTAGCGATCATGAAACATCAAGATAATGAGGATGGAATGTATAAAGCAGTCTAGGCTACATTTCATCATACCAGTTCGACTGATAAGAATCCAAACCATGGGAAAACTGTCCAGAAGGCGCAGGGAGTTGGTGCGCTTATCGCCGCATGGAAGCTGAAGGAATGAACTTGACTAAGTTCAAGCATGATTATCTCCCACTTGATTCAAATGTTCAAAAAGATCTGAAGCCAATATAAGAGGACTTGTCTCGGCGTGAATTGCTTGATAGATGTAAGGGTAGTAATACGTAGAATAATAACGAAAGCCACAACGGTTTACTTTTGGCACTTTGCTCCGAAACATCTCCACAGTAGTCTCCTTTTGAACTATTGAATTATCAAATTACTTTGCTACTTCAGAATTTAGTGATTGTTATTCATCTATTTTTAAAATATTTAATATGATGGGAGTGATATTTGGACCTGCAACAAGAGATTGTCGCTAGCAAAGATGAAACAAGACTATGAATAGCCATCGCCATACATAACATCGCCAACAGGCTGCCTCGAAAGAGGGCCGATCATATTGAAGAAGAGCTTCAACAGCCCAGTAGCCGCTTTTTGAAGAAGAGGAAGGTGAATTATATGGGCCTGGAATAGCAGATTAGCTCTGTATGATATTTATAACAATTAAATCATTTTATCGTTAAACGCGTTTTTCTCGAAACTACATTTTTCAAATTTGCTGCAGTTGTAACTCGAAGACAAATCATCCGATCGCTTTGATTTTTGTTTTGCTCATTTTGTATCTTTCTCTATGTAATGACCCTTCAGTTTTTCGATTGTATGAAAAATGTAATTTTGGAGGGTCAAAAATCACCAAATGTCCTGGCAAAATTCGGCTTTTTTTTTTTTTTTTCAAAACTCTGCCACTTCGTTTAATTTCATTTTTTTTTTCCACAATCGTGGGTCATTCTATAGGCAATACCTTTTTAATTTAATAATCTTTTTTTGATTTCAGCCATGGTGAAGGCTGCAATCACTGCAGCAGTGAAGGACCTTTTTTTGTGACTTGGGAGATTTCGAATAACTCGCTGAAATTTTAATTTTATCCTTTGAAAACGTCAATGTATATTCATTATTTATGTATAAGTATATCCTCCAAAGTTTAAAACATTTGATGGAGTAGTTTTCTTTTTCCACTAGGGACTCGTATATAGGGGAAGTTTCTTTTAGACCACCCTGTACTTTACAGTTCAGCATTGAGAACAACAGTTTCATGGTTGCGAGATGTTAAATCGCAGAATTGGGCAGCAATCTTTCATAGACTGACTGCAAACATTGTCGTAAATGGGGGGGGGGGTGCAGGGAGTAGGGATGGACGCGAGACGAAAAATGTGTCTCGTTTCTTGTAAAACATCCCGAAAGCTTTGTCTCCTCTCGCAAAAAAGCTTAAAATCTGTCTCGTCTCGCATCCATTTCTAACAGGGAGTGGTCTAGAGTGGGCTCATCTGATCCTGCGGGAAAAATTATATTTTCTATTGGAAGTATTGGAGACGGAGCCCTCTAGAGTGGGCTAAAGCTCCCCCCCCCCCTAGAAATATTCAAAAAGTCTACCCAGTTGCGCTAGACTTCAAACCCTACTTTCATTAATCTGTATTTCTGTTTCAGATTCGACCTCAAGGTGGGTTTTATGAGGACCGGTACAAAGACATCTTTCACGACGACGCTAATGTACCGCTTGCGACTAATGATTTTGACAGGAGACACTCAGCAAATTCTGTGCGAACAAGCGGCATCCTTGCGGAAGATGGAAAATTACTGACGAACGCAGCATCTGGAAGAAATCCAAATCCCTGCTTCGATACCGAAAGACTTACGCGGAATAGACTGCTGTTCTTGATGTGTTCGTTACATCTTTTAAACGAGCAGACTGTGCATAATGAAGAGTGATTATCTAAAGCAGAATGTACGAGTTTTTTCTTAAAATTGAAGTTTCAATCTAACATTCCCATCATCACGAGAAAATTTTCGAACATAGGAATCATTGTGAAGAGTTTACACCTGGCTGAAATAATTTGATGTTTGAACATTCGCTGTTTGCATAGGAATGCCGTGTTCGTGTCTTGCGCTTTAGATACAGCATGTAGAATGGAAGTCGAAGGAATTAAAATGTGATCGCTGATTTCTGACAACCACTGTATTCCCAACTACCATATGGCGATTTAATATCTGGACACGTTTAATGTATGCTCTTATACAGTGCCGTAAACGCTGTTTCAGCATCTGTATTAAACGGCATAATTTTTAACTTCAACATTATTTGTATCGTTTTGAATTAAATGATATGCATTATTCATTGAACAGTGTATTTTAATTATGTCGATCAATACAAGAATTAAAGAATCTTTCAGTAACAGTAAAGGGCGAGAATGTATAATTTCAAGGAAATATAGCATTGGCTGAATGTTTTATTTTACAATTTATTGTATTTAGCGTGAATAGGAAATTGATGAAAAGTAGTAATATTAATAGATTTTGTGTTTGTGGCCTCGGTAGCACTTAAAAACACATAGAACTTCTTGACGAGTAAAAAGAGACGGTTTTTGTAAAAAAATTAACATGTATTTCATTTAAAAGTAGAGATAGAAATGAAATTTTTTTTTTTGTCCACTGTATATACACACATTATAGTTCATATACAGGGTGTATCTAAATTGTTTCAACAAAATAGTATGGGAGATAGAGCACTTAATAAGGAATCAGAATCACAAAGCAATGTGGGGTTAAAAACGTTGTCTTCTGTAGCTGTTAATAATCACTTTACGAAAAGTGTTGAAGTGTCTGTCTTTCTTAAGCAAGTTTCGTATACAATGGGCTTGTCTCCAAAAATCTCATCCAAGAAATAAAATGGAATTTTTAAACTACGAATTTTATTCACATGTTTTCTGAGAAAAATGCGTTAGTTTTTGACAGAGGTCGGAAAGTTCACTGTTTCAGCACCCGTTCTAAAGTGATTATTAGCAGCTGCATGAAGACAACGTTTTTGACCCCACATTGCTATGCGATTCTGATTCCTCATGTGCCCCATCTCCCATAATATTTTGCTGAAACAATTTAGATACACCCTGTGTACTTAAGAAAAAAAATTTGATGTATAAATTAGTTTTTATGAACTAACTTTTTTTAATATCTACGAACCTGGGTGGAAAAATTAAAGTGTAAAAACTTAAAAGGGGATAAGCGAGGGTGACAGTTTTAAGTTTGTCCCACCTCGGAATCTCCAGGGCCGCTCCTAGGATGTCTAACGCCTTTGCACAAACTTCTTCTTCGGCGCCCCCCCCCCATCGCCTCCAATATTCTACAATTAAATCTCGCTCTAAATTTTCAGATAAATGCATAGTTAAAATGTCCACTATAGAGGGTGTCCATAAAAGGGGGCAACATTCTTTAATTCTTTATCTGCTAGAAGTAAGTGGGCAATGGAAATTCAAAAAATGTTCAAAATAAGGTAGGACAAAAAGATTACTCAACGAAAAATCTTTTCTCGTCAATTTTCCCAAACTTTTTTAATTTGTATACGACCAACTGTACAAAAAAAAATTTCCCAATGAATATCAGGTTGTAACGAAAGTTTTCCCGCCAGAAAATATTCTTAACAAAGTTGGAAAAAAACCTGAAAGCAGTAATTTTAATGCGGGTTGTAATCACCACCCAAATCTGATTTTCTGCTATGTTTTGGTAGTTTTTCAAAGCCTTCGGCCCAGAAACACGGGGGGGGGGGGCGAGAACAAGAACATATCAACCTCATAATGGATGTCCCGTCCCGTGCTGTATCTTAAGATCGCACCAGAAAGATGTAGGTGCGAAAAAGGTAGAAGTCCTAAGGAACTATATCGGGGCTATATGTCGGATGAGGCTAAAGATCCCATTCGAGTGCGTACTGAGTCCAGCCGGTGGAAGATGTGCAGACACATGCATGTGTCTGCAGATAATGCAGACACATGTGGTCTTGCATTATCTTGATAGAACAGTATCTTTTTGCGCCAGCACTTGGTTCGAATTTTCTCTTTATAACAGCGTCAACACGGACTAGCATCTCGATGTATACCTTACTGTCAATAGTTTTATCTTTCTCCAGATATTCCTTGTGGATAACACCATAGCAATCCCACCAGATGCAAAACATGATCTTTTTGTCAAATTTGGCTTTGGGACGCTACCGACTGATTTACCGGGTGCAGATTAACCCCATTTTCGGCTTGTGGTGTTGAAGTAAATCCAGTTTTCATCACACCTGATAGAAATGTTCTTGTGTTGAAATTCGAGCAGATAAGTACAGACGTGTTCAGGCTTGCACTAATCTGTTGAGTCAGTTCGTGCGGCACCCTGCGATTGAACTTGTACGTCAAATTTATACGATGCATAGAGCGACTAATGGTCATGGCACTAACTTTTAACTCTTGAGCTAGCTCTCGAGTGGTTGAATAGATGGACCCCCATAGAAATTTTTTTTAGGGGGGAGCAAAGTTCAAAATTTTTTTCTAGAGAGGGGGGGGGGAAATTTCACAGTTGCAATAATGTGGTTCCGATTTTGCTTTCTGATGCACTTCTCTTTACATGATTGCACAATGTACTAAATCTCTAGGGGGGGGGAAGTGCCCTACCTTGCCCACCCCCTTATGGGTGCCCATGTCTTTCGGCTTCGTTTTTGTCGACGTGTAATTTTTCGCTGAATTCTCTTCAGACCTTATTTTTACGTTCCGAACATGTAGCATGTAAAGTAAGAATTGTAATCATAAAAAAATTCGACATTGAGATTTTTGTCTTTACACGGTTTAGGGGGAAAAAAATGCAAATTTAAGAGACAATGGCGTAGCCAGGATTTAATTTCGGGGAAGGGACTGTGTATCTAATTGTAAGCTAAGTAAAGGGCCAGATTTTTGGTGGGCCTCACCCTAGTAGCACAACTAGTTCAAAAAACGTTTAAATTACGTTGGAAACACGTTTTTTGACGCTAAAAAACGTGTTTTAAACGTTTTTTGGACTAATTGTGCTACTAGGGCAGCCCCCTCAGCCTCTCCTCTCAATATGTGTCTTATGGGCGACGGACAGCTTTGGACGAACCATTGACTCTTATGTAAAAATCTATTTTGCGTAATTTTTTTCTTACGTACAACTCCGATTTTGATTGTTTTTGTGTATACGTAGAAAAAGTATCCAAGATTCAGATGACACATTCATAAGTGTATCAGATATATATTTAATATCCCGATAATATATATTTGGCTAAAAGCTGCCATCTGGTGGACGAATTTCGTACTTCATTGAAATATTAAATGTTATTAATTTTTGATACTTGTAAGAATATGTCATCTGAATCTTTGATACTTTGTCTATGTATACAGAATCAAAATCGAATTTATCAGTAAGAAAAAATTGTGTAAAACACATTTTAACATGGGAGTCAATGGAATCGTCCAAATCTGTTAGTCTTCCTTTATAAAGCTATCAACTTACTCAAAATGTGCAAGCAATTTCAACATTTATTCAACAGTTTTTGAACATCTACTAATTTGTCATTTCTAGAGCTGAATTTTCTTGCAAAGCGCCACCTAGCGTACATTTTTTGCAGCTAAACTTTTTTTAAAACTTCCTTGAACGCATCTCATGTATAGAGTGCCAATGCCGAAGTTGCAGGCAATCTGCTCAACCGTTTCAGCAACAGAATGTTGTTTCTATGAGAATTTTATAATAACCACGCTGCATATTATTGATCATCATTACACTATCTGTACAGATTTTGATGTGTGTAGGGCTTATAGATTTTGTACACGCCTACAAGAAAGAATTCCTACATGTTACAGCCTATAGACGCAAATTCTTGAAAGTGCGCAAGCGTCTATTGGGTTAACTCGATCGAGTTCAAATTAGATACGCATATTATCGGTCAGTCACTGTCTTTCCTACTGTATAGATCTTGGTGTGTGTGTGTGTGTGTGTGTAGGACATAGTTTGTTAGAGGGCTAAAAATGTATTCTTATAAATTGAGATCTATACACTCAAACTAACTGAAGTGCAATAGTGTCTGACAGGGGCGTAGCCAAGGGGGGATAGGAGGGTCACGACCGACCCCCATGAGGAATTTTTTGCCATAAAAATGCATATTCTTCACCCCCTTATCACACACACGTATACATATGTGTGTTGCAGTAGTCGTAACCCCCCATGAAAAATTTCTGGTTACGCCACTGGTGTCTGAACATTGTATCCAAATCAGTTGAATCCAAATTATTTAAAATCATGGTAAAGATCAATTGTTCGGAAAAAATAAGTAAAATCTTTGTAATACCTCATAAGTTACTTGTCAATATATGGTTTAACTCGTATAAAGATTTTAATTTATTTTATCTTTTAAACATATGTTATTTTGAGTTCTATTGTTACGGAGAGTTGAGTGGAGAGATTCCGGATTTTTTCACATTGGAATTGTTAGATCTATCAACTTTACAATTTTAAGCTAATACTTTTATCGAAACTGATATCCTTCGAGCTTTTCAGTTACCCTATCTAGCCCGGATGATATAAAAGGGAAGACGTAGCTTAGTGCAGAATGTAATATATAAGCAAAGCATTAGAAAACAACATATAATGGCACCAGTACAAAATTTACAACAGCAGACCGGTTTCGACATTAATCAGATGCATAGTGCGAGAAAGAAGGCGGCCAAACTTTTCCTTTGAATAGAGGAGGAGGGGATTTAGGAGAAGGTTTATGGGGATCAATAGGAAAGCAAGGATTCAGAAGAGGGTTTTATGAGGGCAAATAGGAAAGCAATAAATTAAGGTAGCTGAGAACAGAGGAATTTCCAACATTCAGAAGGGGGGAGGGGCGACAAAATTCAACATTAACTATATTTTTTTTCCTGTGTGTTTACTGAAAGCTTTAAGATCCACAAAAACATAAACGTACAAGGGGTGTTCAAATGAAAAGGTACAAAACGGCAATGCGGGTATACATGAAGACTTTATTAAAAGTATGCACCATAGGCCTGAGCACAACCCTCCCACGGATGAACGAACCGAAATATTCCTTGTTCCCAGAATTCCTATGTCCGTGATGAGACCCAGTCCTTCACAACGTCCTTGAGTTCGTCGCCCAAGTTGAAGCACTTCCCTTTCAGATGTTTTTCAGGGGACCAAACACATGCAACTCGCTCGGTGACATGTCCGGACTGTAGGGCGCACGATCAATCTGTTCCCACTTGAACTTGGTCAGTTCCTTGTCAAAAACGGACACTCCGTTTTCTCATTGACTTGTGGGACACGTAGGCTTCCCTGTATATGTGCATCATACGGCGACGTATAGTAGCCGGTTTAACACCTTACACTGTCAAAAATCGGATAACGCCTTGCTGTTCCTCAATCATCGAGTTATGCAAAGTGAATGCCATCCTGTCCTCACACGCACTACCCCGTCAATTGGACGTAGGAGGGTGCTTTTTACAAGAGCGTCTGCTTTCTCCTGCGGGCTCCCCGCATGCTCCTATCCACGCCAAAGATTCCAATCGCATCCCTAGATGTCTCTCAACGTTTTCTCATAGCGGCATGGGCAAATATGTTAACGGTTAAGTTGTTACGACATTTCGTACCTTTTCATTTGAACAGCCCTTGTAGTATTGCGAATTCAGAAAATACAAATTTCGATGGAATTTGCAATTTCCATTGCGCGCTGGCATGATGTCGACTTTTTGAAATGGTACCACAAAAAAGGAGCGTTCTATTCCGTACCGCTACCGGTACAAACAAAAATTTTTGCGGTACATTCCAGTACAAACGAATGATGCATCTTAAGTTTGCATTTCGCGTTCTGCTCGGGCTGCCGTTTCATAAGCCTGACCACAAAGGGAGCAGCGTTGTTACTCGATACCGGTACCGGTACAAATGAAATAAAAATGAATGGCACAGCTCAAATCGGCAATTTGCCTTGAGGACTGACTCCCGTTTCATCAGCCCGACCACAAAGGGCGAGTTATTTCTCGATATCGGTATAGGTACAAACGAAAATATTTCTGGTGCATCCAGGTACAAACGAGTGGCATGGCTCAAATTTGCATTAGTCGTTGTGGTTGCGATGTGCTTGTGAAAGATTTACTCGGAATATGTTAATGAAAATTTCAATATGCTATCTCTCTTTTTTTAAATATAGTTATGGTGTATAGCATACATAAAGAAACAGAATTGGTTATAAAAAATTTTATACTACTAATTAATGACAATACGTGCTCTGAATGTATGCATGGAATTTGCAAATTTTTTAACGATTGTTTATTTACTTATATATTTTAACTGTGTCCCCCCCTTTATTTAAAAATAAATAAATAAATAAGATAAAACCACACAGTTACTTGTAAATTGTTTCTACAAATCAAGGGGGTGGGGGATCATTGTAAGTGTAACTATAAAATTCCCCACCTCTTCTCACTTTAATTACTATATAATTGTGCGTCAAGGTTATTAAGTAAAACTCTCATACTTTTGCTGGGTGAATGTTGCATCTCAGTGGTGTACAGATACTAAATAAGTAGTAATGTCTAACTGTATTTTTTGGTGGCCTTGACGATGTGTTAAAGTTTAGTAACTAAATTTTCAACGTAAATTATTGAATAACTGAATAAAGAATAATTAAGTTATTAAATAACTGTTTAATATTTTTATCGTGTAGCATGCTCTGATGTTTTGCTTCTTAAAATATCTCAACGTGAATATTCTACACAAATATCATGTATATAAATATTTTGCTAGCATATAATTTCGGATTTTCTGCTTTATTGCCAATTTCAACCCTGTAACTAATATTTTATGCATAAAAATTTCAAAAATTATTTTTAAGTGAGTGGCCGGCTACCTTCACGTCCAGATAGTCTGTCAACATTGGATTCTTATTAACTTTTTTAAAATATGGAGCACGGATTCTGCAATTTGGTAATCAGTTAGCACTAATTTTGTATGCATTAAAATTCCAGAATTTTTTTTTTCTTTATGTGGCCGGCCAGCTTGAGGTCAAGATAGCCGGACACGTTATTTATTTAATAACTTTTTTAAATACGGAGCACAAGTTCTGTAATTTGGTATTAAGTAAGCACTAATTTTGCGTGCATCGAAATTTCAGAAAAAATATTTTTTTCTTTATGTGGTCGGCCAGCTTGATGTCATGATAGCCGGACCACATTATTTAATAATTTTTTGGAGAACAAATTCTGTAATTTAGTATTCAGTCAGCACTAATATAGCACTAATTTTGTATGCATCAAAATTCCAGAAAAAATAATTTTTTCTTTATGTGGCCGGCCAGCTTGCCACCAAGATAGCCGGAATATATTAAATTGTTATTAACTTTTTAAATACGCAGCACGGATTCTGTAACCTAGTACTCAGGCAGCACAAATATAGTCTTAATTTTGTATGCTTTAAAATTCCAGAAAAAATCATTTTTTCTTTATGTGGCCGGCCAGCTTGACGTCAAGATAGCCGGACCACGTTATTTATTTAACAACTTTATTTAAAAACGGAGCACAATTTCTGTAATTTGGTATTCAGCCAGCAGTAATATACAGGTCCTGATTATCGCACGGGCACTTGGGGCACGTGCCCTGGGCACACATGCACAAATAGGCCAAAAAATCGCGTTTAAAACTATATACAGGAGCACAATAGTTCAGCCAGCTAGGTACAGCAGCATAAAATTTGAAAAGTGCCCTGGGCACAAAAGTGTTATAGTCAGGCCCTGGTAATATAGCACTAATTTTGTATGCATGAAAATTCCCGAAAAAATCATTTTTTCTGAACGCGGACGGCCAGCTTGACGTCAAGATAGCCGGACCACATTGCTTATTTAATATTTTTTTTAAATATGGAGCACAAATTCTGTAATTTGTTATTCAGCCAGCACTAATATAGCACTAATTTTGTATTTATTCCAAAATTCCAGAAAAAAGTTTTTTCTTTATGTGGTCGGCCAGCTTGACTTCAAGATAGCCGGGCCATAGTAAATTGGGAATTACTCGCTTAAAGAAGCAGAACTAATTCTGAGGTTCGAGCACTAATATAGCACACATTTTTTATCCTGTTATTTTTCATTTTGCGGTATGAGGCCGGTTAGCTTGTGAGAGACGAAACTGTTAAAGGCGAAAGTGAAGCAAATATTCTATCTCCGTTGTGCTTCTCAATGATATGGTTTCGTTTGTTTCAGCATCGAACTGGGTATGAGCGACATACATATCAAGAAGCGCAAAGTTTTCAAAACTACTTTTAAAGGGGCAGAGTTGGAGCTCCAACCTGACGTAGTCTTTGGGTCCGGCCTCAGAATGCTGTTCTTCACTACTGAGCGGTCGAATAATTTCAAGTCTGTAGTTATTAGCGAAATTCGTACGCTCATTTAGAAATCATTTGCTATTCGTGCGATCTTTGTAGTAAAATATTTTTACTGTATAATGTATTTTACAATTCTTTTTTCTTGATTCACATAATTTGGAGTGCAGGTGTGTTTTATTTTAATGAAATTGATTTTAAAATAAAGAGTATGTTTAAACATTTGTGAATTGTTATAATAAGTAAGTACTAACCAGGGCCTGATTATAACATTTTTGTGCCCTGATATATAGGCATCTTAATTTTTGTAGACCTGATTATAACTCAGTATTTTGGACCTATTTGTGATAAGGCAGACAGCGCATCCTGTGACCAACACATATGTAGTAACAAGGATGTACCACATTTATCGTTCTTTTGACGTTATTAAGGGGGGGAGGGATCCTTAAAAGAGTTGTGTTTTTCGAACATGGACATCTAATACGGTAGACAGCACTGTTATAAAAAATTATGAATTTCACAGACAATATCAACCTGGTTTTTACGGGAGAATCTCCCTTATTGGTGAATAAAGGATTTTTGCTGTTTTTTAACGGAAGTTCTGTTGAAAAACGAAAATTATCTGTGAATCTTCTGAAGTCTAGTTCTAAAAGGGCATTTTCCGTTCTCTTTCTGGAACGGATTAGCTGTGGCTAATGAAATGTCACCGAGTCACTTCCGCTCGTAATCAAAATAACACCCTGATTTTAGCAATTTTGAATGCAAGATGTTCGTTGCTCATTCTGCCTGCAGTTCATGTTGGAGTTAAGATCCCTTAAACGTACAAAAATATCGTCGCATTACGCATGTAATAGACGACTGCAGATGATTGAAGTTTATTATTTTGCGTAATGGCGTGCAGTGGCGTAGCCAGAAATTTTTCATGGGGGGGGGTGCGCCTACTGCAACTCAGATATATGTATACGTGTGTGTGATAATAGAGTGAAGAATATACATTTTGTCTGGCAAAAAATTCCTCATGGGGGGGGGGTTGTGACCCCCCTAACCCCCCCCCCTTGGCTACGCCACTGACTCTAAGTCTTTTTGCTGTGGGTGCTATAATAATGCAGTGGACACGACGAAGCTTACTTCCCGGTGTATTGGCTTGTGGTAATTTTATTTTATATCCGAATACCAAATGCATCTTTTTCATATTCAGAGTTGTGAAATAAATTCAACCTAAATATGGAGGGGATGCTTTCGGTAAAGATTTTGCTTTAATGGACATTGTTTCTTACGATTGGATTATAAAAATCTCATAGCTGTTGTGAAACAAATGAAGTTATGATATCTCCAGTCAAAGAAGTGAACTGCAAGTACTATTTTACCTTTTTCTTGTAAATAAATTTGGTTGCTACTTTAATTATATCTCACAGCTGGTTTAACTATGATTGCATTTCTGTGTTCTGACTGTATTGTGAATTCGTTTTATAACTATAGAGACTATAGTGAAATTATATTCTATTTATTAAAAAATTTTTGTATAGTATATTAAGATATATGTAATGTATTTGCCTTGATTTAAAATTTATTTTCTCGGGCTAATAATCATAGATTACAGTTCTGTTAATAAAAAATTAAGAAAACGAATAATTCAAACAAAAATTTAACTGTGCACTATTTATAACATTATATATACATGCATGTACAATTTTTAAAAACAACTCTGGTGTTTTAGCACCAGACTACATCCACCCCCCCCCAAAAAAAATATATATATATTATTGAAGCTGGTGGTGCTGTTACAAAAAACTAATTCTATATTTTAACAAGTAAGAATGCGTAAAAACTTTGTTAAAGTTGTGTATCCATCTACCTACATACACATATACATATAGAAAAGTTGGACTAGGACAGCTTTTTCTCACGTGTAAAATAACTACATAAAAATAAAATGCTTCAATTTATATTTGAATGCATTACAATGCATTTGAATGAAATAGAACGTTGGTTTCAAAAATGACTATTTTTAATGTATAAAAACTATAGGGTAAATAAATTACTTTTTGGAAGTATAGGTACCCGGTTTTGTCCAATAATGTCGCTTATTAGAAAATACGGCTTAATATCTTTCAAATGGGATGCAAAACCTGTTTCCATAATTTCAAATAATGCTTAAAATCCTTCCTGGGGATATGTGAAAAAAGAAAAACACCTTTCTCTAATAGGAAAAAAAAAAAAAAAAAAAGAATTTCCTGCCTGAAAATAACAGGAAAAAATACTGATTCTGTGACTGAAAATAACGGAGAGAAACCGTTTCGTAAGATAACATGTGAATGGAAATTTACTGTTTTCTCCGACACCGGAAATGGGACAACGGTTATTGTCCGGCAGCATTGCTGACAGACAATGAACGTTTATCCCAGGAACTTTTTATAACATATCTTATGGCGCACATATTTATAGCACAGAAACAAAATATGCACTACGTGACTATTTCATTGAAGGGACAGGGCCGGCCCAAGGGGGTTGCGAATGTAGGCGATCGCCTAAGGCCCCGCTCCTGGGCCATTTTTTTGCTATCACATTAGACCGAGCTTGGTAGATTGTTGTGATACATCCCGAAAAAAATCGAGAAATAAAGCTAATATGTACCAGCGCTGCTAGTAGTAACTTACATAAGCCATGTTATAAAAGAGGCCCCGCGCTTGCGCTTCGCCTGGGGCCCCGCACGCCCCTTGGGCCGGTTCTGGAAGGGATACTAATTTTTTGTGTATGCCAGATGCGTTGTCTTCCATATTAGATGTCAAGGACGTATTTAAGGGGGGGGGGGGGGTCCAAGGGGTCCGGAACCTCCGAAATTCTGATTTTTTTTATTAAAATGATAATTATAATCTTTTTGCGAAAAATTCTGCCCCCCTCCGAAAGTTTTAGACCCACCACAAAATATTTTTCAGGATACGTGCCTGTTAGATGTCTACGATTTGTGTAAGTACCCAGGGCACGTGTCCCAAGCAAGTGCCCGTGCGATAATCAGGGCCTGTTACTAACGAAAAATTAAACGCATTGGGGAGGAAATGGTTTTCCGATGAGTAACGCAACCATTTTTCTAAGATTAATATAATTAGGTTATAATTATATATAATTAAAAGAAATCATTCCCTGTTTGAAAAATTTTAAATACTTACGCTGTTTGCACCAGAAAAAAAAAAAAAAAAATGTCATAGGCAGTGGCGGCTCGTGGGCTATTTAAATGGAGGTTCACAAAACAAATTTCGAAAATTAAATATGCAGATACGACGAAAACTACACGTTGAAATATATTTGCGTTTTTAGCAGTTAAAGGAAAACGATGCATGCAACTTAAAAAAAATCCTAGTCTTACATTTCCGATCTGGCTAAGTTTTAGCAAATGTGTTGATTTGAGTAATTTTATTTATATTTTTCTTTCCAAAGACACTGTTGAAAAATGTCATTGCTTTAGCTCCGAAACATTTATTTTACTGACTTCTTAATTATTTATACTATCCTAAAAAATTTTGTACAGAAAAATGATAAAAATAAAGAAAATAATAAGAAAATGAAAAACAAAAATTAGATTAACATCATAGCATAACAAACAAAAGAGAATTTGGAAGCGATAACCGCAAAAAATGGTACGTGCGCTTGCGCACACTGAAAATGTGCGAACTGAATGATATCAGCAGCGCCCAGCCGCTCCCGTGACTCTCTCCGTTTCTGTTCTCGGAGACCAGTACAGGAGGCCATTTCTCCGACCGCACGTGCAATTGGGGGAAAAAACGTGATGTTTTCTGCTGTACCTACAGTACAGTGTGTTAGCTAGGATAAGCGTATTTAATAATAGTGGGGGGAGAAGAGGAAAACTCAGGTTTTAAATTCACAAAAATCTAGAAGTATACTTAATATTTTTTTAAAATTTAATTTGTTAATGTGTTTACTTTGTATTTTTTCCTTTGGGGGTTCACGTGCTCAAATTTAGGACCCGCCAGGAGTTATATGTACACATATATTTACCGATTTGATTCTTACAACCGTTTCGGGCCCTACTATTAAAACAGGTAACGAGCCGTCACTGAGAATAAGACATTATTTATTACTTTTTATATAGTCTTTTGAAGATGTTCTTTTTTTTCCATTTTTAGCTTGATCACCAGTACTTTATAGCATACCACTCCAATAAAACTGATGCCTAGTGAACATATTCATCCCCGACACTCTTTCTTTTAAGAAATTTTGACCCATATGCCTTCCTCGACGAATTATAATCAGAAAAACGGATCTGGAAATAGATTCCCCCCTCCCCATCCCCTCCCAGACTAATATTTCTGTTTTTTCTGTTTTGTAAATTGAAATATCCGACAGAATGCGAAACGTCTTTCATGATGGCCCATTTTTCTCTGACTCGGATGATTGTGTTGATGTCAAACTGATCATCTTTCGCGAGAACAATATATTCCGCAGGTGCACGCCACTTGCTTCTCGACGTTTATTAAACGCTGAAATCGAGTGCGCGCAACAGACCACGATATTAATACATGAAGTGCACTCGATACGGCATGGGTCACTTGTTTGTGACCGCCATAATGGGCATGAGTCACAGAAGAAAGACATGCGCATTTGAGCGATCACTGACTGGTGACTCATGGAAATACTTCTGTGTAGCCAAGAGAGAGTGTATTAACGAATATGTAAGTATCATTCTCCATGTATTTAAGCGGAAAAAGTATCTTGTATTTGGGTATTAGAATGTGTGTGTGTGTGCGATATAGGTATACAACTAAGGGAGCTTGGGAGTTTTTCGTCGATGGTTCTTATTCCGATATCGGAACAGGGATCCTGTGCTCAAGTTTCTCTAGATCTCAGTGTTGTGGTTATGTCACTGAAAATGGTAGACAGTTGAACTGTGAAGGTTCCGGGTTCGGGTCCCATCGCGTGGCTGTCGATCTAACGGTCTGGAGTTTTGGTAGGTTTTCTCCAGATGTAACTTGAATACTCGTTAGAACCCCTTAGAAAGTCCTCCTACCAAGGCACCTTGGCAGATCGCCCTAGCGTAGCGTTGCCATAATCGCAGAAACTAGATCAGTGTTCCTCAACTAGAGGTGTGACAGAAATCTGTATCCGCTAGAGCGAAAAATAACTTTTCGTATCCGTAGTCTTTTTCCAGCGGAGCTTCTCTTCTACGGATCTTTTAAGCCTTTTCAGGTCAAGACAAAAAAATGAAAAAAATCAAATTATTATTATTATTATTATTATTATTTTTGTAATTAAACATTTTTTATTGCTTAAATCTTAATAATGTGTATTATTTATAAGTGATTCCGCTTGTTTACCACAAAAATCCCTCTTTTGCTAAACAAGCAGATTAGTAATAGTAATTGAAAGCTATTAGCATGCATTTTGAAAATCCTTACGTGGTGGGCTTTATCCAAACCCCAATCCTCCAGTCACCCACCACTAAAGGGCCCCATCTCTTAATCTTGGTAAAGAAAGTGTGATCTTCATATAGGAAGGTAAAATCTTTTTAAGCCTAGCTCCTTCCTAGTTACGCCAATGGTGTTTACACATAATTATTAATGATTTTTACTTTTCGAACATGTACCATGTACGGAAAATATTGTAATCATGAAAAAATTCGACTATGAGATTTTGATGTATTTACTATAAAGCAGATTGTAAGGGATAGAAAGCGCTTTGGCAACCGTAACTTGACGCACTTGTCCCAATAGTTGACTTTGAGTAAGATCTCATGCACATAATTCTTGGGGAAAAAAAGGTACACGGCTGCTCTGCGTATGAATGCAATTCATGATTTGTGAAATGAAAAACATTTCACAGGTGCGTGTGTGCGTGATTTTTTTTTTCATATTTTTAAAACATACTTTATGAAAGAAGATTTTTTAATGCACCCGCACCAACTTAACCTTGGCGATATTTCTTTTACGTCATGAAGACTTGTAGTGCTTATGTTGACAGTAAATTTGGCTACCCTAACCACTCGCCAAATATGGCGATAAAACTCGTCTATCCTCTCGGCAACTCTCCTTGCCACAGGTCGCGCTTTGGAATTTATATGATTAATTTTATTGCAAAATATTTATATATACTGTAATTTTTTTCTAGCCAACTTTATAGTTGGAGATTGGCAAGCAATGCTGTAAACCCGTTTGGGTCGGCATTCCAATTCTCCGCAGACCTGGGACACTTTCCTCACATTTCCGGTAGGTTTTGAATGGCGATACGCTACTAGTATATATCTACTACTACCAGAGGCGTAGCCAAGGGGGGGGGGTTAGGGGGGGTCATAACCCCCCATGAGGAATTTTTTGCCATACAAAATGTATATTCTTCACTACATTATCACACACACGTATACATATATATGAGTTGCAGTAGTCATAACCCCCCCCCCCATGAAAAATTTCTGGCTACGCCCCTGACTACTACCTATGGTACTTGGGAGTTCGAGATCTTCTGTATTCATTTATGCTATTTTTACAATGATGCATGTATGTATGTATGCTTTGTATGCTTGCATGTGTGTGTTTATCGTTTATCACAGTGCTTAGTATGGTTTGTGAAGAGCCATCCTAAAAATTTTAAAGTGACTGACAGTCGTATTTATGCACCAAAATCATATGGCTTTTCAACCTACTGTTTTAGTAAGATATAACAAGAGGATGTGTAGATTTCAGAACATACTTGGTTTGGTAGTAGCGATTGAATAATTTAATTCAGATAAAATCCTGTTAAGACTTTTAAAAATGAAATTTTAACTACTAAAATATTTCTTCCGCGTATCTGTGTAATGCAAAAACATGCATTACACAGTATCTGAAAATCATTATTGTGGCAGAATATTTCACACATTGTGAATGAAATTATCGCTTCAAGAGGATGAACTCTGCAAAATAAAATCCAAGCAATAAGATCGGCATCCGTGGATATGACAGCAAATGATTCATTTTCATATCCGTATTGCGGATATATGAAATAAATAATCAGTTTTTAAATCCGTATCCGCGGATATAAAACCAAGTTATCCGTTTCGAGATTAGTATCCGCGTATCTAATTTTTTAGCGATCCGGCACACCTCTATTCTCAAATTTTTTTGGTTGACGGCACACTGAAAATATCTAGTATTATTTGCGACACATATGAATATAAAAATTGCAAAAGTTGTATGATACAAAAAATTGATAAATATAAATAACTATAAAAAATTATTTCTTTACAAAAAGAAAAAAAAAATTCAATGAGAGGGCTGAGCCTGTTTTTGCATGGGTCTTGCTGCAAACAGATCTTTTCATTAATCGGCAGAACGGTTTTCCATGTTATGAAATAAGTTTCACGCTTCATAGTGTATAGCATAGTGAAAGTTAACAAGACAGCACATGATTGATAAATAGAAAATGTCATATCGCACACCACGCAGTTATAATAACTTTTCAAAAACCCTCGCGGAACACAGGATGAGATTCTAAGAGGCCTAAACTAAATTCAAGTGATCTCCTGATTTGCTATGGTGATTTAAAAAAAAAAAGTTTTCTATGAGCACAACTCCTGCAACTATGAATAATTACAGTGACAAAGGCAAGGGCGGATTCAGAATAAGGCTCAGAGGGTATCTAGACCGGGAGAAATATATTTAGGTTAGATAAAATTGGCTTTCTGATAATGACATATTTCATGTAATTATCAACTGGTATTCAAGCCTTGTGCCTCTCCCAGCAAAAAATTCTGATTTCGCCCTTGGATGTATGAAAGGTATCTTCTTATAGTAAGTACTTCTTTTTTTCGGGGGAGGGGGAGGGGGAATTCTGCAACAGTTTCTGACGGTGCGTAAGACTGTTAAATCGCCATTTTTAAAAGAACCTTTACTTAAAGAAAACTTTTTAATGTGTGCATTTAATATCACTAATGTTTTCTAAAGCAAAAACATTAAAAAATAAAATAGAACGTCCCATTGCAGTCATTTTCAGTTCTAAGAGTAAATGTTAATTCCATTCCTGAAAAATGGGAATGGGATAGAATGAAATTTGGAACTATGTTGGATGGCAAATTAATTACTGTAGATGGCAAAAGTGCTTAAATATTTCATAGATTTTGAGATTTTAGGAAAATCATGTAAATGTTTGTTCTTGTATACCTTAAAAACAGCTTAAGAGAATCGAATGAAATTTGGTAACATGATCGGCAAAGACTGAAACAATAAATGTCGAATTTTTTTATACATTTGAGCATTCATATTTCCATACATTTGAATAAATTTTAAAATTTTGCAAAATTACACCAATTTTTTAAAATGTTTATTTGCTTTTTCAGATTTGGTGAAAATTTTCTTGAGGCATACCCTCTGAGTATTTCCTATTGTATTTCCTATTGTATTTCCTAAGTATTTCCTATTGACAATTTTACTCAGCACTTTCTTAATCTCTAACCTGTAATCTTTTAACAATACACAGAAGTTATAGCTTTCTATACTTTTGCCAATCTGCTAAATCATTCTCTGTACTCCTACAATGCTGACAAAAATTCAGCCGTTTTGGTAAAGACGTTTAACTGATAGCAACAAAGGAAAAGTTTCTGTTATCCTATTGACAACACTGACAGTAAAGTTGAAATTTCCCTTTTCCCTCCAGGTCATTCATTATTTTTATGCTGAATTTTGTTTGAGCAGCATCTTTATAATGTCTGGATCAATTCGGACTCCCGCCAGATGTGAAGGGCTTTCCCTAATTTATTCTTTTGGGAACATTGAGAGGACCTTTCTGAGTACTTTTTTTTCTAATATTTTAGTTAAAATTTCATGCCGTTTTGTTGAAAATAATGAATGTTGTTCATTATGGAATATTGGAAATAAATTATAGCAGTAACTACATTCTTTACGAATTACGTAGCTAATATTCATTAGATCATGCAGAGAGGGGCAGACTCTTCGATTGATATCAGATATTTTTCACGCCACTTTTTTATTAAAAAAAAAAAAAGTTTGTTCGGAAGAGGGCGGTTTGACTGCTTTTTAAAGGTTTTTATTGGATATCAGCGTTTTTTTAAATACAGTAATTAAAAAAAAAATATTCAGCTCTGCATTATTGTATGAAGTATACTCATTTATGCATCATAAAATTGAGAGATTAGTTAGCAAAAATTGCGTCGTCCTCCTCAATAGGATACGAACAAGCATGCCGCTGACTTATGCCGATCACGATTTCTAAGACGAGCGTCTTATCGACTGGGTTACAGAAACGATTACTATAATTCCCAAAATTTGTATGCTGGTCGAAGCTAAACAATATTAACACTTGTCACGCATTCATTGAAATTCTATGTACTACAGTAGGAATCACATACAACGATATACTGAACGCTAAACCATTTGAAATTTCACATGTACATAGTCAGGCCCTACGAGAGGGGGGGGGGAGGCAGACGGGGCGCCGCCCCTGGGCCCGTGTGAGTGAGTGTGGGTCCGTTAATTTTTCA